>VIIQ02000726.1:0-14477 GCA_007449985.2 Desmodesmus armatus
GCAAGAGATAACAGGTGCAGTGACTGTCAGTGTGGGAGGGGTGGTGTCAACACCTGCTGATATGCTGTAAGCATGCAGACCACAGTTTCAGACAGTCAGCACACTGTTTCAGTGCCGTGCCCTGATCAGGCGTGTCTCCAATGGAGCGATTCTTGGTGTATGCAACAATCAGCTTGGCGTCAGTGCCACCAAAGATGGAAGAACATCTGCCTCATGCTTGTGAGCTGCATATACACGATTCAGCACTGCTGCAACTTGTGCAGTCATTTCAAACTGCCCATTGGGCAGGACCAGCACAGGGGGCATCCCAGCCTTGGGCTTGGGGCCGGTGGTGGAGTGCAACAGGCGAACACGGCATGCATGATCCACTGCTGCAAACCATTTTTCAGCTGGCTGACAGGATATCCCCGATCAACAAGGCGCTGCAAAAACAGCGCTTTCATGCGATCAAAATCAGCTGGGAGGGTGTTGGTGACAGCATAACGCTGTAGCTCGGCTTTGATGAAACCTTAGAACACACCCCTCCTGTGGAAGGAGAAATAAGGGATATACATGTACTGGTTTGGGGCTTCTGATAGGTTGTAACTTCAGGCCCACAGAACACCAGTACTCTCCTACGGCGGGGGGTCCTTGTTGCACATATGCGTGCAAACCCGTCCCAGGTCCAGGTTGCACGTCAGCGTTCAACGTAGTTGTTACATCCCTTGTTGCACACACGCAACCAACATACCTCCTTTAGGGATTTTATCGTCCAGAAAGCCCCAGACTGCCGCAGGCATCATCATTTATCGCTCAGAAACGATTTCAAGTATCTTGGTATCTCTCAACGCTGAACGTCCCCACTCCACAGCAAGCAAGCCTTGTTGAGATCAACGACTAGTCCAGATCAGGCCAATGCCAAAGCGTGACTCCACAACAGAGGAGCTAGAAACTTTGCTAGCTGATGAGATAGCGCAGAGTGCAGCAGCTAATGGAGACAAACCCAAGCGGGTCAGAAAGAAGCGGACAGCAGCAGAGGCAGAAGCAACAGCAGAGGCCAATGCCCAGCACCTCGAGTCAGAGCTGCGGCAGGAGCTGGCCAGCAACAAGGCTCGACTCAGAGAACAGAAGTTGCAGCAGCAGGAACGGCAGCACCAGGAGCACAGGGGTCCGACACTCCCACAGCAGGCAGCTGGGCAAAGGCCCGGGCCATCGCAGCAACAGCAGCAGCAGCAGCACGGTGCACACCCTGACAGCACCTTTGAGCAAAACCTGCACCAGCTGTCTGCAGATGAGGTTGGCATGGTGGCAGAGCTTGACAGCGGGTACAGAGGTAGGTGTTGTGGTCAATGCTGCCGCATCACCTGAGCAGTGCTGGCTTCGCTCTCAGCACTCAACACCAAGGCGATCACTAAGTGCTTCGTTGCCATTGCTTCATCTTTACTGCCTGCAGAGGAGCGCCTTCGTGAGCAGGACCCAGAGGGCCTCAAGCAGGCACAAGTGGCTGAGTTGCTGGAAGGCTTGGTGAAAGCACAGTCAGTGCCAGCAGGTCTGCAGTGCCAGCATACAGGCTGTTCAGCAGTGGCAACAGTCAGGTGCTGCAGCTGCCAGCAGGGTGGGCTGCTGCTGTGTGAAGCACACGACCAGCAGCAGCACAGCTGGGCGCACACCCATGAACGCGAGGGCCTGCTGAATGGGTTCAGGCAGCCGCTGAGGCCCACTCAGCTGCAGTATGACCCACAGCAGGAGGACTGGGTGGACCTCCCGAGGTGCTATAACACGCCACCAGGTCCATGCAGTTGTGGCAGCGGGGGCTGGACGTTGGCTCCCGCTACATATGACAAGGACAAGCAGAAGAAGCTTATCGTCATCACAGGCTATGGTGCGTATGGAAGACAGGCTTTGGGCTGGTGAAAGAGAACCGTATGGCAGCCGGTGCCAATGGATGCAGGATTTGTAGCAATCCTTGGCAGCTGAGCTGCAGGTAACCTCACCATCCCACCCCTGTGGCTGCGCGTGTGCACAGCCAGCTGCCTTGCGTTTGACTGTGTTCCATGATGTTGCTGCCCTCCTTTGCTGCATGCATGTGCTGCAGGCCGCCTTGATTTTGTCAAGGCCCTCTACATATGCAGCGGCTGTGGGAAGGAGAAGTGGCAGTCATGGGCGGACTTGCTGCAGTTGAGGCTGTACCCTCACAGCCTGCACTCCAACAACCAGACGTTCTTGGAGCTGCGCGAGCTCACCCGCATTCGGCAGGAGCTGCTGCTTCAGCGCCCGACAGGGTGGGAGAGTCGTGCCAAGGCTCTGGATGCAGTTGGTGCCCGTGTTTACAACCAGGTGGGCTGCCAGAACATCCCATGTCTGTTGACCAACTGCATGGCTGAATTGAGCTTTGCATTGTCGCCCGCCCTGCCCTTCACCACCTTTCTTGAACCTTCAATGGCTTGATGCTGTCGGCAAACGCGCGCACAAGTGTCCAACACAGGTCAGCGTTTTATAACAGCTTTGTTGTCGGTTGACGCACCTGAGACTACCACAGATATCTCACAGGCGCACTCGCTGCACCCCCCCCCCTTGCCATACAGGTGCGGAGCATTGACCATGAGGCTTTGAGCAGTGGCTACACAGTGTTCCGGGAGCTGCAGCATCACCTGGAGCGGTGCCGTGGTGTCAAGCAGGAGGAGTGCCCTGTGTGCTGTGGGGGCACACACCTGCACTGCGCCCATGCCGATGGCAACCTCAAACTGGACGTGTTGGACCTGCAGCAGAACAACTACAGGAGCAGATATGAGGGCGTTCCAGGCAGCCTGGCGGTGCCTGACAGGTGGGATGCGCCGTCTCTAGGCCTAGGGTGCCCAAGACCGCCCATGTGGGGCACTGCTGTGCAGCCAGCAGTGCATTATTGTTGAGATGGTTGCCGCATCATACCGCAATGTGCGAGAGTGTTGACACGTGCGTCTTTGTGCTGTCAGATCCGGCAATGGCTGCAGTACTGCTTCTTGCATAGCTGCATGCGACGGAAGGCCACTTGGTCCGCACAAGCCTGTGTGGCCCTGAGCCTGTGTGCTGACCTGTACTTGCATCAGGCACGTCCGAGGTGTGATGGACCTTGTGGACGCCTGCAGCGACCGCGTCAAGCAAGACAAGCTGTGTGGCAACAGCAGCTACCATGCAGCCGGTGACCGCAAGGGGCGCGCCGACAATAAGCGGGTCACAGGGCGGTTCCTGCTGGGGTGCCCGCACCTGGTCCTGCTCAGCATGGCCACAATGCCCGCTGCCTACGGCCACGAGCGGTATGGCTATGCCTACCTGATGCTGGCTGGTGAGCACAGTTGCGCGTCGTGTTGTTTTTGCTAGGCTCATTCTGTTGTCTGGGTTTTATTTGTGCATCCCATGCAGCATTACCGATTTTTTCCCCATCACTTGAAATCACTAGGCTATCGCGCAGATAGCAGCAGTAGAACAAACTCTCTTTGGGTGTACAGTCACGACATGGCCCTTGGGTGTGTTGGGCTCACATCGTGTTGTGGTATGCACAGCGTTTGTCTGCATGCACTGCTGTCATGCGCTGCACGCAGTGCTGTCCCAGCTCAGAGGGCGCTTCTTCTTTGGAGACCTGGTGTGCAAGTGGTATGCCTGGATTGCCAAGGTGGTGGAGAACATCGGCCTCAAGCGCGCTGCTGGTGATGTAAAAGTGGCCCGCCTGGTTGCGGAGCTGCCCACCCAGTTGGTGGTGACACAGCAGCAGGTCCAGGACATCACGCCTGCCACGTCAGCCATGCACTCCAGTACCCATGTCTGGTGGTGCCAGGTGAGGTGTGCTTGGGTGTGTGTGTGTGGGGGGGGGGGGAGGCATGAGTGACAGAGTGGGCCACTTGCAGCTTGGGTGTGTGTGGTGGGGGGGGGGGAGGGGGAGGCATGAGTGCGCAAAACAAAGGGGCAAGCAGGCTGCAGGCAGCTGGTCAGCAGTGCGCGCAAGTAGGTGATCAGCAAGTAAGGTGATCAGCAGGGCGGGCAATGGATTGGGTGTGCGATCAGGTGCACCACACGCAAGGCCGCTGACTAGGGAGCTTGCTAGCACATCTGGGTTGCGGCAGCTGGAATGTGTGCAGGAGCATGCACGTGTGTAAGGGCACAAGCACGCAATGTTTTTCGTCTAGGGTTATGTTGGGAGATGCATGCATGCCTTCTTGCATGTAGGTTCATGTGTGTGCGCGCCACGTGTGGGCATGGTTGCGGGTGGGTGCACGCGCAGGTTTGGGGGGGGGGGGGGGGTGCGCGCGTGCGCTGGCATTTAGTGACACATGGCTTTCAGGTTTGCGTATGTGTTCAGGATAGTGTTGTGGCTTTCAACCCGTTGCGCCTGTTTGTGCCGTGCAGTGTGCATGGGGGGCGCCATGCACACGCTGCACGGTTACTTCTAGTCCGTGTTGTGACTATGTACGTTACCTGACTGGCAGCCTGTTTTGACTCAACACACAGTTTGCAGCCTGCTCATGTGGACACCTGCCTGATATGTTTGTGCTCAAACCAGGTCCTCTTTGGCCCCTTGTACCGCACCGGGCTAGGTCTTGAAGATGGAGAGTTCACTGAGCGGATTAACGCCTTTGTCAGCCCCTGGGGGTTCATTGTCAGGCGGATGTCTCCAGGCGGTAAGTGGCAAGTTTTGGTGGCCAGCGGAGCTAGCTCGTTTGCTTGCAAGCAGGCAGCAGCTGCCTTCTTCTGGGCCAGCTTTGTGGTCTCATGTCTCAGGTCAACATGCTGCATGCCAAGATCTGCCACACAACAGCTAGTACTAAGCAATTCCTGGGTTGCCAGTCAAACATTGTTTGTGCCGTACCTTGCACACAGGCAGCACCGATCACCTGACTGAAGTGCTTTGGGACTGGAACCTGGACAAACAACGCAACCTGTGCGGCACACTGCACAAACGGTAAGCCTAAGCCATCACTGTCATAAGCCATACTGTGCGCATAATTGAGATTCCAGAGCAAGTTGCGTGTCACCTGATGGCACGCTGCAGGTGGTACGGTGTGAGATGACAGACCTCCAGGAGCCAGCTGAGTGGTCACCAGGGGTTCGTGTCATGAACATTCCAGCAGCTGCTGATGATGCATGCTGCCCACCTCCCTGCATTGCCAAGGTAGCTGCACACAAAGGTTGTTATGTGTTGCGCAGGTTCTTTGATGGCACTACTGGAGCACTGGCCAAGCTGCAAGCTGCAGGCAAGGCTTGGCAAAGCGCATACGAGGAAGCGGCCAGCGTCTACGGCGTGGATATCCAGCAGAGAGAAGTCATTGAGGCCATCGGTGCAGCCGTTGTGGCAGCAGCTCAAGGTGTGCATGGTCTTACAAATGCCAAATACATCCACCGTGCTGCGCTGCAAGTTTGAATAATAGCCACCTGCATGACACGCCGGGCTGCCATGCGTGCGCTTGGTGATCATCAACACTGCACCAGCAAGCCAAAGGTCACCGGTGCCCTATCCACTTGTTTTTGTTGACAGACACGGCAGCTTCAGCCGCTGTAATCTTACTACAACAGCAAGCCAAAGGTCACCGGTGCCGCCGCAGCGACACTCATGTCTGGTGTGTTGGTGAGTGCAAACGGTGGCACTAAGCGGTTGTGTATTGATGTCATGTGCTTTGCCCTGCCTGCAGAGCATTCACGGCGTGCCAACCAGAAGTTGTCTCCTGCGGCGCAGTATGTCCAGCTGATCAAGGCTGTGCAGGAAACCAGGACTCTGGCTGATGTGCTGGCGTGCTTCAACGGCGCTGACCTGGTGTTGTCCGATGATGACATGATGTTTCAGGTGCAGCAGCTGGTCAGCAAGCTGAAGCAAAAGCTGCCAAAGCTCGAACGCAGGTGGGTCAACCTGGATGCACCGGACATGTGCATGTTGGTTACAACCGCCAGCCTCAGCCTGACAGTCTTTGCTGGGTGTATGACATGGGAGTGTTGCTATGACAATCAGCAGGTCATCAAGATGCAATCACTCGTAGACGACACTGCAAAGCCCAAGCTGTGCCGCAGTAGTGTCCTGGCTTGCTGGGTCAACTGTGACAGTATGTATCAGGGCGGGTCTGTTCGGCCAGGCATGCTGTGCCTGAGGTTGAGGACTGCCTGGTGAGTGATTTGCTTGCCCATGAACAGAGTCGACCATATCGCTGTCATTTGTTGTGCGTGCTTGCGCCGCGCGCGTGTGCTGTTTGCAGTCTGCAGAATCTCAGGCAGCGCTTGGAGCCCTGCGCCAGCTGGGGTGCAGTGCATGGCAGCAGCGCACAACCAGGCCCCTCCACACAGCCAGCTGGGCAGGGGCAACAAGGTCAGCAGCAGCAGCAGCAGCAGCAGCCCTTGCCTTCCATGGCTCAACTGGCAGCTGATCTTTTGCTGGACATCCAGTCACTGCAGCGGCAGGTGGGCGGTTTGCAGCGGGTTGGCTCAGCAGGTGAAACAGCATCCAGGGTGTTGACATTTGCGCAGCAGGTTGCTGCAATGCACAACAAGCTACACCTCTGGGCGGCCACAGGCAGCGGTGGTGTGGGGGTGCAGCAGTGGTTGCAGGAGCTGGCAGAGTACCAGTGCTGTGACTACGAGGATGCTATGGAGGCTACGTACCTGATGGTGGAGAAGCAGAGGTACAAGCTCAAAGGTGAGACTATGCGACTGGGGGGCAGGGGGGGGGGACAACATCATGTAACCCGTGCCAACATATGTCAGTTTTGCATGCTAGCTATATTCAACATGACAGAGCATAACTGAACTAGTCAGTTCCTTTCCTCTGTGCAGTCTCTGGGTTGTTGCAGCTCTGCTCTGTAAGCCGGCATCACTCGGTAGCCATTGTTGTGCTGCAGGTCAACCTGACAAGGGGTCAGCACTGCTGACCCCCAAAGAGCGCAAGGCGGTGCAGGACCGTATGGGCGACCACAAAGCGCGCATCAAGCAGCTGGTTGACAAGTACAACTGCATCAGGGCACAGGGCAGCAACAACAGGCCAGATGACATCACGGCCGAGCAAGTGGTGGCTGGAGACTTCCCTTGGGCCTTCAGGGGCATTCCTGAGGATGCAACAGGTGAGCAGGTTGTGACACAACATGATGCTTGAGGGGCTGTGTCAACGGTTGGTGAGATCTCAAGGCTAGTGTGGTGGTGAAAGCGCTCAGGCACAGGCATAGAGCTATGCTGAAATCTATATACCTCACTGAAAATAAGCCACTAAACCAAGACCTAACTAACTACCGTTATCAGTCAGAACCCCTTGGCTAAGGTACGCATGCTGGGATGATGCAGGTTTCAATGAAGCTGAGTGCAGGCCTTGGCCATGCGCCCGTCAACCGTTGAGTAGTACTTTGGTGCTGTACTGTTGCAGGTGTGCGGCTGTTCAAGGACAAGCTGAAGTACTGGGCGGCATACAATAGCCTGCTGCGAGCACAAGAGCACAAGATCAAGATCAAGGGTGATGCAGACAGCCTGGTGATGTATTATGAGCAGCAAGAAGCGCAGCTTAGGGACAGTGGCAGCGGTGTGTATACAAGCTGGGTGCAGCCTGCACAGGCTGGGGACCAGGCTCTACATGAGGGATTGTTGGCGTTGACTCGGTCTGGCCTGCATGCAGTGCGTCGGCAGCTGACGGCAGCACGGGCAACACAGCAGGCCATCAGGGATGAGCGCCGGCAGGGTTGAGCGCAGCTTGCTGCTGCATCGTCTGCTGTACTGTTGGGTGTGCAGTGCTGCCGCAAGGCAGCATGCATCCCGCGCTGTCTATGCCGCGCACTTTGTGGTAGGCAGCAGGTGTGGTGCTGCCTGCACCCCAGTCAGCAAGCTTGTTGGGCCGCATGCGCGGCAGAAGATTTGGTTGTTTGACCTGTGCAGGGAGGTGATTACGGGGTTGTCATTGAGCAGTGCAGCTTGGTGCTGCTGCTGCTGCATTTTAGCAGAGTATCATCATTGTAGTGCTGCACTATGGTAGCACACTGATTCAATTCAAGTTGTGTAGCGCGGGGGGTGCCACCGTGTACCACCCTGGTGCATGGGCAAGGGTGGCAGCAACGTTGTTGGAGTCTCAGCATGTGCAAGGAGGGGCTCATGAGTCTTGTGGCACACTCAGTGAAGACGGCAAGTCAGTTGAGTCAATCGCCGGGGTTGCGGGTGACTTGCACATGCCAAGGGCAAGTCACGCTGACTGGGCAACTTGTTCAAAGCAAGCACAGGAAACCCAGCTTTCTACAGCCTCCTACAGTCCAACAGGTAGATGTTCAGCACACAACAGCTTTTGACCAAATCCAGCATTGTTTATCTGTCTCAGCGCCTAGTCATTGTTTGCAGCTGCCAAGCAAGTCTCTGTCAAGTAAGCCCCTCTGGTGCTGATGAGTTTCATACGATTGGTTGGTAGCAGTGGCATGTTGACTGTTTGAAAGTGTTCAGCACAGCGCGCCACTGCCAACAAGTACCTACAGGCTCAGACTGAAGGCCACATGTCACATTTGAGGAGCCAGACATCAAGGGACAGGCCATTTACCCCCCCCCCCTCCACCCCCCCCCCCCCCAACACCCCCCACACACACACCACCCTTTGCTTGCAAGCATTGCTAGCAGCATTGCGGCCACGCCAGCGGGTTTCTGAGGATGCACCCCCCTACAATGTTTGTGTCATAGGGGCCATGGAGTAGGGTTGTGGGGTTTTCAGAGCCCTCAGGGTTGGTGCTGGCTGTTTGTGGCGGTTGCAGGCCGCAGCTTGCAATGCTTCAGATACGCCTCAAGTCACACCACTTGGCGACAAGCGACAGGCAGCGCTGCCTGTACAGGGGACCAAACATGCCTGAAGCAATGGATTTGGTACCATAGGAGGCTCTGGCAGTGATTCCCACAGCATAAGCAGCCTGTTTTCAACCATAACTCACATCGCCCCAAAAACTCAAAATCCCTTGTTTCGGGGCATCAAAACCCCCCTTGCGAGGCCATGACGCAATGCTCAGCACAGCGCGCCACTGCCAACAAGTACCTACAGGCTCAAACTGAAGGCCACATGTCACATTTGAGGAGCCAGACATCAAGGGACAGGCCATTTACCCCCCCCCCCCCTCCACCTCCCCCCCCCCCCCCCAAACACCCCACACACACCACCCTTTGCTTGCATGCATTGCTTGCAGCATTGCCGGCCACGCCAGCGGGTTTCTGAGGATGCACCCCCCTACAATGTTTGTGTCATAGGGGCCATGGAGTAGGGTTGTGGGGTTTTCAGAGCCCTCAGGGTTGGTGCTGGCTGTTTGTGGCGGTTGCAGGCCGCAGCTTGCAATGCTTCAGATACGCCTCAAGTCACACCACTTGGCGACAAGCGACAGGCAGCGCTGCCTGTACAGGGGACCAAACATGCCTGAAGCAATGGATTTGGTACCATAGGAGGCTCTGGCAGTGATTCCCACAGCATAAGCAGCCTGTTTTCAACCATAACTCACATCGCCCCAAAAACTCAAAATCCCTTGTTTCGGGGCATCAAAACCCCCCTTGCGAGGCCATGACGCAATGCTCAGCACAGCGCGCCACTGCCAACAAGTACCTACAGGCTCAAACTGAAGGCCACATGTCACATTTGAGGAGCCAGACATCAAGGGACAGGCCATTTACCCCCCCCCCCCTCCACCTCCCCCCCCCCCCCCAAACACCCCACACACACCACCCTTTGCTTGCATGCATTGCTTGCAGCATTGCCGGCCACGCCAGCGGGTTTCTGAGGATGCACCCCCCTACAATGTTTGTGTCATAGGGGCCATGGAGTAGGGTTGTGGGGTTTTCAGAGCCCTCAGGGTTGGTGCTGGCTGTTTGTGGCGGTTGCAGGCCGCAGCTTGCAATGCTTCAGATACGCCTCAAGTCACACCACTTGGGGCAAGCGACAGGCAGCGCTGCCTGTACAGGGGACCAAACATGCCTTAAGCAATGGATTTGGTACCATAGGAGGCTCTGGCAGTGATTCCCACAGCATAAGCAGCCTGTTTTCAACCATAACTCACATCGCCCCAAAAACTCAAAATCCCTTGTTTCGGGGCATCAAAACCCCCCTTGCGAGGCCATGACGCAATGCTCAGCACAGCGCGCCACTGCCAACAAGTACCTACAGGCTCAAACTGAAGGCCACATGTCACATTTGAGGAGCCAGACATCAAGGGACAGGCCATTTACCCCCCCCCCCCCCTCCACCTCCCCCCCCCCCCCCAAACACCCCACACACACCACCCTTTGCTTGCAAGCATTGCTAGCAGCATTGCGGCCACGCCAGCGGGTTTCTGAGGATGCACCCCCCCTACAATGCTTGTGTCATAGGGGCCATGGAGTAGGGTTGTGGGGTTCTCAGAGCCCTCAGGGGCGGTGCTGGCTGTTTGTGGCGGTTGCAGGCCGCAGCTTGCAATGCTTCAGATACGCCTCGCCGCGGAGTGCAAGCTGTTCTACTGCTGGCCGCCTCCTTGCAAACACACAGCTTTTGTGTGTGATGCTGTAATCTATGGTATGTTCAGTGTCTTGCATTGACACCATGACAGAAAGGTGCTGATTGTACGTCACAGACAGTATGGTTGCAAGCTGCTGTGCATGCAATCTGCCGTCAGTGCTGCATGTGAAGCCGGCTGCTGCTGATGCTGGATACCTGCGTGAACACCTCATCGCATGGGGCCGTGAGCTGCTGATGTCTGCTCCTGCTATGGATATAACTGCTTCTCTTGTACTAGGTTCTCAAAGGTTTACACTCTATGATTTCTGCCCCCAAGGGATTTCTGCCCCCTCCTGAGCTGCTTGACTCCAACAGCATACACTCTCCCTACAAGAAGGGAATTTAGGCATGCCCTACCAGGCACGCACCCCGGCGCATGACCCTCGCACGGTCAGAGACTCAACAGGCACATGACACAACTGTCATGCCCTTTTGACCACTGGACAAGTGGCCATTCTCATGTGGCACACTCACCCACTGCTGCTCAAGCTACTCTCAGCACTAACAACAACTCCAACAGTCCATCCATTGGGCAGCTGCCGGAATCAGTCCTGACACTGCCAAGCAGTGGATCAACCAACACTTGAGATCGAGGCATCCCTGCACTTGGTGTCGTCAGCCCTCAACGTGAGGCCCCCTCACCAACTACAGCAAAGACCCTGCCACGCCACTCAACCGGCTGTTTCTGCGCCTGCTGCTGTTTCTGTCTCTGTCTCTGCGGCTGCGGCTGCTGCTGCTAGTGCTGCTGCTGCCTCGCTTATGCGCAGCAAGATACCACTTGGGATCTTGGTGTCGTTTTGCACCAACATCAGCTGCGCAGGTGGCATGCTGCCCAGCTGCTCTACAGTGACACGCGCTGCTGCCAAGCTCTGCTGGTACCTGGCACGGTCTGACTCCTCAAGGCCTTCCACACTCAGCAGCAGCTCCTTTAGCGCATCCCCGCTGCCTGCTGCCCCCTGCTGCGCTGCCTTGGCGTCACGTTCCATTGCAACCATGAACTGCTTGACAAGCCCATTGATCAGCTTGTGATCCCTGATCCTGTTGCCCAGCTTGCCATAGCCTGCAAGTTTGAACCAACACACACACACACACATCAGTTGGTTGATTGAATACCTAGTGTTCAGGCCCGCCCAGAACCGTGTGATAGCAGCAGTGTCAGCAGTAACCGACTGCGGGAGACTTTGCAGGGGCTCCAAGACTTGGTGTTGTAGGCGGTGCAGCACAACACAACCGAGCGCTGGTGATAGGGTCTCGCCTGTGTTTGGCCGCAGTGTGACAGCTGCCTGGTACTTTGATGCATACCGCCGTAACTAGCACTACATATCTCCCAGAGCTTGGAGCTATTGCAGCAGAGACTGCACACAAACAGAGGTGGTTGCCTGCATGCCTCACCCAGGACGACCAGCTTGTTCTTGGAGAGGCCCTGCCTGTACACCACGAGGCCGATGTGGGTTTGGCCGTTTGTGGCGTTGTACACCTGTTGTGCCTTCTCCCTCAGCACACCCAAGGACCTGTTGGGCTGCTTCCAGACGCCCCTGTCATTGGAAGCCGCCAGCATCGCCCGGAACTTCTTCACATCAACGTCACACCCGTCGCACCTCCCCTGCACAAGCAAGCAGCAGCATGACCAGCATTTCAATGACTCTTCCTGAACCACTGTGCTGCAGCTGGTCATATGCGAGCATGCAGCAGCTGGGTGATGCACGAGCAGCACCCACAGGTGCACCAACAGCGCGACATGCAGCCTTCCTGCCCCCTGCTCCCCTGCCCCCACGCACATGCACGCACCCACCCACATGCGCGCGCGCTGCCAGACATGTACAGTACAAGTAAACACACAAAAGCCGGTGTGCAGGCCAAAAGATGCATCGGGCTTGGAACGCTGGCCCTAAAGGCCAGGGTGACATTCCACCCACCTGGTTGGGAGCCAGCTCTTTGCCGCATGGCGTCTTGTTCTGGCCAGCGCCCGTGCGACCTGGCGGTGCCTTGCAGAAGGGGCGCGCGCCGTTCTGCTGTAGAGCTTTCAGCGCGCGCTCTGCCTCCCCCTCCTGCACTTCCCCCGCTGCTACTGCTGCTGCTGCTGCTGCCGCCACTGTTGCGGCATTCTTTGCCTTCTTGGTCACCCTTGGTGGGAGTACATCCACTGACCGTACTGGCTCCTCCTCAGGCACATCATCATCTGCTGCTGCTGCTGCTGCTGCTGCGTTCTCATCACCTGCTGGGCCCCTACCACCCCACGCTGCTCTGCCCCTGCCGCCGCCCCTGCCGCCGCCCCTGCCTCCGCCCCTGCTGCTGCCTGCACGTCCTCCCCGACCCCTGCCCCCAGCAGGGACTTCAGCAGAGCCTCCACCGTAGGCCATGCCAGCATTGCTACCTGCTGCTTCCCACATGGCGGAATACATGCCGGCTGAGGGGCCCATTGCTGCGTAGCCTGTCCCAGCAGGGGCCGCTGCTGCAGCACCTGGCACCCCACCTGCAGCTGCTGCTGCAGCACCTGGCACCCCACCTGCAGCTGCTGCTGCTGCTGCTGCGCCAGGCACCCCACCTGCAGCTGCTGCGGCACCCTCCACGCCACCTGCTGCCCCTGCTGCCCCTGCTGCACCAGCAGCTGCTGCCCCTGCTGCTGCTGCTGCTGCTGCTGCTGCTGATGCTTCAGGGTATTTAAGAGGCGAATCAGCGCTTTCTGTCTATCCCATAGTAACTGCTGCACATGAGGGTGGAGTTTGTCGCTGGACGCCGCAACCAGCAGTTGCCCGATCTGGGTCGGAGTTGCCCACCAGCTGACAAACAGTAGAGCCTCCTCAGCTTGCTGGGTGGTTAAACCCCATTTGGACTGCAGCTCCAGCACGACCTCATCCCCTCGCATGAAGCGCAGGTTCTTTGGGGTGCTGGGATCGTATCCAACCGCCCAGTGCAAATGGTCATCTGCATGGGAGCCAGGGCACTTGTGTCAGCGAAGGCAGAAGGCTTAAGTGAGTGAAGGAAAGTATATGTGACATTTGTACCTGATCCAGCATCAGGTGGCGGTGCAGCCATTGCTGGGGGCTGTACTGATCTGATCTGAAGAACACTGTCGATACAACGGGCGGAAGCAACGAAGAGACCGGCCTGAAACTCAATCAAAGCCGATGCAAGCTTGAACAGACCCGTTCGGCTGTTTACGTGCAGATTTGAGGGTGCTGAGGTTTCAACTGACGTTTCAAACAAGCGAAGTCAAGGCTCGGTTGTTGAACGCCATCGTCCATCTTGGGGGGGGCCAGCTTGAACGTACTCATGCAACTTGGTGGCACATACTCATTGCATACATACATGCAACCTCCTCGTTGCACACATACATACAACATACTACCCCTTGACCCTGTACTCTCACACTTGGTGACTGTTATGTCCATGTAGTCAATGCTATGCTGACTGTACTGCCAAGTGATTTTGATGTTGGGCAGGGTGCTGTTAAGCACCTGCAAGAACGCTAGCAAGCTGGCCTCGTCCCCCTCCCACACAAAGAAGCCATCATCAATGAAGCGCTTGTATACCCGGGTTCGCATCCTGCTTGGGTCGCTGGAGTGGGCTAACTTGATCCCACAGCGTCTGTACCCAATCGATGTAACGTGCAGGTGACTCCGTGATGACCTGGAGGGCCGGGCAAGCTCGCAAACAGCTTGTACTAGAATTTTGGCTGCCTCTGGCGGCAGTGTACGCAGGCGGAGAGATTAGTGCGATGCCCTGGTCTGGAGCAGCAGCAGCAATGGTCGTGGTGGTTAGCTATAGCTATAGCCGTAGCTACGGGTAAGGTGTTGGGAAACTATTACCAGCAGACAGTGCTGTGTGCTGCAGTCAGCAGCCTACCCGGGGCAATATACTAAATGAATCACCGGTGAGGCACTGGCACTGGCAGCTAAAACGACCCAGCCATGGGCACATTGGCCAGGTTGCTGCACATACGCAATTGACCTACTTGGCAGACCAACTCCCAAATTCTGCTGTTCGAAGCAGCACCACCAGCTCCACCTGCTGGCAG
>VIIQ02000727.1:0-88965 GCA_007449985.2 Desmodesmus armatus
TGCCTGACAGGTGGGATGCGCCGTCTCTAGCCTAGGGTGCCCAAGGCAGCCCATGTGGGGCATGCATGTGACGACAGCAGCAGCAGTGCATTATTGTTGAGATGGTTGCCGCATCATACCGCAATGTGCGAGAGTGTTGAAACGTGCGTCCTTTGTGCTGTCAGATCCGGCAATGGCTGCAGTACTGCTTCTTGCATAGCTGCATGCGACGGAAGGCCACTTGGTCGCACAAGCCTGTGTGGCCCTGAGCCTGTGTGCTGACCTGTACTTGCATCAGGCACGTCCGAGGTGTGATGGACCTTGTGGACGCCTGCAGCGACCGCGTCAAGCAAGACAAGCTGTGTGGCAACAGCAGCTACCATGCAGCCGGTGACCGCAAGGGCGCGCGACAATAAGCGGGTCACAGGGCGGTTCTGCTGGGGTGCCCGCACCTGGTCCTGCTCAGCATGGCCACAATGCCCGCTGCCTACGGCACGAGCGGTATGGCTATGCCTACCTGATGCTGGCTGGTGAGCACAGTTGCGCGTCGTGTTGTTTTTGCTAGGCTCATTCTGTTGTCTGGGTTTTATTTGTGCATCCCATGCAGCATTACCGATTTTTTCCCCATCACTTGAAATCACTAGGCTATCGCGCAGATAGCAGCAGTAGAACAAACTCTCTTTGGGTGTACAGTCACGACATGGCCCTTGGGTGTGTTGGGCTCACATCGTGTTGTGGTATGCACAGCGTTGTCTGCATGCACTGCTGTCATGCGCTGCACGCAGTGCTGTCCCAGCTCAGAGGCGCTTCTTCTTTGGAGACCTGGTGTGCAAGTGGTATGCCTGGATTGCCAAGGTGGTGGAGAACATCGGCCTCAAGCGCGCTGCTGGTGATGTAAAAGTGGCCCGCCTGGTTGCGGAGCTGCCCACCCAGTTGGTGGTGACACAGCAGCAGGTCCAGGACATCACGCCTGCCACGTCAGCCATGCACTCCAGTACCCATGTCTGGTGGTGCCAGGTGAGGTGCTTGGGTGTGTGGTGTGGGGGGGGGGGGAGGCATGAGTGACAGAGTGGGCCACTTGCAGCTTGGGTGTGTGGTGGGGGGGGGGGAGGGGGAGGCATGAGTGCGCAAAACAAAGGGGCAAGCAGGCTGCAGGCAGCTGGTCAGCAGTGCGCGCAAGTAGGTGATCAGCAGCAAGTAAGGTGATCAGCAGGGCGGGCAATGGATTGGGTGTGCGATCAGGTGCACCACACGCAAGGCCGCTGACTAGGGAGCTTGCTAGCACATCTGGGTTGCGGCAGCTGGAATGTGTGCAGGAGCATGCACGTGTGTAAGGGCACAAGCACGCAATGTTTTTCGTCTAGGGTTATGTTGGGAGATGCATGCATGCCTTCTTGCATGTAGGTTCATGTGTGTGCGCGCCACGTGTGGGCATGGTTGCGGGTGGGTGCACGCGCAGGTTTGGGGGGGGGGGGGGGGGGGGCGCGTGCGCGCGTGCGCTGGCATTTAGTGACACATGGCTTTCAGGTTTGCGTATGTTCAGGATAGTGTTGTGGCTTTCAACCCGTTGCGCCTGTTTGTGCCGTGCAGTGTGCATGGGGGGCGCCATGCACACGCTGCACGGTACTTCTAGTCCGTGTTGTGACTATGTACGTTACCTGACTGGCAGCCTGTTTTGACTCAAACACAGTTTGCAGCCTGCTCATGTGGACACCTGCCTGATATGTTTGTGCTCAAACCAGGTCCTCTTTGGCCCCTTGTACCGCACCGGGCTAGGTCTTGAAGATGGAGAGTTCACTGAGCGGATTAACGCCTTTGTCAGCCCCTGGGGGTTCATTGTCAGGCGGATGTCTCCAGGCGGTAAGTGGCAAGTTTTGGTGGCCAGCGGAGCTAGCTCGTTTGCTTGCAAGCAGGCAGCAGCTGCCTTCTTCTGGGCCAGCTTTGTGGTCTCATGTCTCAGGTCAACATGCTGCATGCCAAGATCTGCCACACAACAGCTAGTACTAAGCAATTCCTGGGTTGCCAGTCAAACATTGGTGTGCCGTACCTTGCACACAGGCAGCACCGATCACCTGACTGAAGTGCTTTGGGACTGGAACCTGGACAAACAACGCAACCTGTGCGGCACACTGCACAAACGGTAAGCCTAAGCCATCACTGTCATAAGCCATACTGTGCGCATAATTGAGATTCCAGAGCAAGTTGCGTGTCACCTGATGGCACGCTGCAGGTGGTACGGTGTGAGATGACAGACCTCCAGGAGCCAGCTGAGTGGTCACCAGGGGTTCGTGTCATGAACATTCCAGCAGCTGCTGATGATGCATGCTGCCACCTCCCTGCATTGCCAAGGTAGCTGCACACAAAGGTTGTTATGTGTTGCGCAGGTTCTTTGATGGCACTACTGGAGCACTGGCCAAGCTGCAAGCTGCAGGCAAGGCTTGGCAAAGCGCATACGAGGAAGCGGCCAGCGTCTACGGCGTGGATATCCAGCAGAGAGAAGTCATTGAGGCCATCGGTGCAGCCGTTGTGGCAGCAGCTCAAGGTGTGCATGGTCTTACAAATGCCAAATACATCCACCGTGCTGCGCTGCAAGTTTGAATAATAGCCACCTGCATGACACGCCGGGCTGCCATGCGTGCGCTTGGTGATCATCAACACTGCACCAGCAAGCCAAAGGTCACCGGTGCCCTATCCACTTGTTTTTGTTGACAGACACGGCAGCTTCAGCCGCTGTAATCTTACTACAACAGCAAGCCAAAGGTCACCGGTGCCGCCGCAGCGACACTCATGTCTGGTGTGTTGGTGAGTGCAAACGGTGGCACTAAGCGGTTGTGTATTGATGTCATGTGCTTTGCCCTGCCTGCAGAGCATTCACGGCGTGCCAACCAGAAGTTGTCTCCTGCGGCGCAGTATGTCCAGCTGATCAAGGCTGTGCAGGAAACCAGGACTCTGGCTGATGTGCTGGCGTGCTTCAACGGCGCTGACCTGGTGTTGTCCGATGATGACATGATGTTTCAGGTGCAGCAGCTGGTCAGCAAGCTGAAGCAAAAGCTGCCAAAGCTCGAACGCAGGTGGGTCAACCTGGATGCACCGGACATGTGCATGTTGGTTACAACCGCCAGCCTCAGCCTGACAGTCTTTGCTGGGTGTATGACATGGGAGTGTTGCTATGACAATCAGCAGGTCATCAAGATGCAATCACTCGTAGACGACACTGCAAAGCCCAAGCTGTGCCGCAGTAGTGTCCTGGCTTGCTGGGTCAACTGTGACAGTATGTATCAGGGCGGGTCTGTTCGGCCAGGCATGCTGTGCCTGAGGTTGAGGACTGCCTGGTGAGTGATTTGCTTGCCCATGAACAGAGTCGACCATATCGCTGTCATTTGTTGTGCGTGCTTGCGCCGCGCGCGTGTGCTGTTTGCAGTCTGCAGAATCTCAGGCAGCGCTTGGAGCCCTGCGCCAGCTGGGGTGCAGTGCATGGCAGCAGCGCACAACCAGGCCCCTCCACACAGCCAGCTGGGCAGGGGCAACAAGGTCAGCAGCAGCAGCAGCAGCAGCAGCCCTTGCCTTCCATGGCTCAACTGGCAGCTGATCTTTTGCTGGACATCCAGTCACTGCAGCGGCAGGTGGGCGGTTTGCAGCGGGTTGGCTCAGCAGGTGAAACAGCATCCAGGGTGTTGACATTTGCGCAGCAGGTTGCTGCAATGCACAACAAGCTACACCTCTGGGCGGCCACAGGCAGCGGTGGTGTGGGGGTGCAGCAGTGGTTGCAGGAGCTGGCAGAGTACCAGTGCTGTGACTACGAGGATGCTATGGAGGCTACGTACCTGATGGTGGAGAAGCAGAGGTACAAGCTCAAAGGTGAGACTATGCGACTGGGGGGCAGGGGGGGGGGACAACATCATGTAACCCGTGCCAACATATGTCAGTTTTGCATGCTAGCTATATTCAACATGACAGAGCATAACTGAACTAGTCAGTTCCTTTCCTCTGTGCAGTCTCTGGGTTGTTGCAGCTCTGCTCTGTAAGCCGGCATCACTCGGTAGCCATTGTTGTGCTGCAGGTCAACCTGACAAGGGTCAGCACTGCTGACCCCCAAAGAGCGCAAGGCGGTGCAGGACCGTATGGGCGACCACAAAGCGCGCATCAAGCAGCTGGTTGACAAGTACAACTGCATCAGGGCACAGGGCAGCAACAACAGGCCAGATGACATCACGGCCGAGCAAGTGGTGGCTGGAGACTTCCCTTGGGCCTTCAGGGGCATTCCTGAGGATGCAACAGGTGAGCAGGTTGTGACACAACATGATGCTTGAGGGGCTGTGTCAACGGTTGGTGAGATCTCAAGGCTAGTGTGGTGGTGAAAGCGCTCAGGCACAGGCATAGAGCTATGCTGAAATCTATATACCTCACTGAAAATAAGCCACTAAACCAAGACCTAACTAACTACCGTTATCAGTCAGAACCCCTTGGCTAAGGTACGCATGCTGGGATGATGCAGGTTTCAATGAAGCTGAGTGCAGGCCTTGGCCATGCGCCCGTCAACCGTTGAGTAGTACTTTGGTGCTGTACTGTTGCAGGTGTGCGGCTGTTCAAGGACAAGCTGAAGTACTGGGCGGCATACAATAGCCTGCTGCGAGCACAAGAGCACAAGATCAAGATCAAGGGTGATGCAGACAGCCTGGTGATGTATTATGAGCAGCAAGAAGCGCAGCTTAGGGACAGTGGCAGCGGTGTGTATACAAGCTGGGTGCAGCCTGCACAGGCTGGGGACCAGGCTCTACATGAGGGATTGTTGGCGTTGACTCGGTCTGGCCTGCATGCAGTGCGTCGGCAGCTGACGGCAGCACGGGCAACACAGCAGGCCATCAGGGATGAGCGCCGGCAGGGTTGAGCGCAGCTTGCTGCTGCATCGTCTGCTGTACTGTTGGGTGTGCAGTGCTGCCGCAAGGCAGCATGCATCCCGCGCTGTCTATGCCGCGCACTTTGTGGTAGGCAGCAGGTGTGGTGCTGCCTGCACCCCAGTCAGCAAGCTTGTTGGGCCGCATGCGCGGCAGAAGATTTGGTTGTTTGACCTGTGCAGGGAGGTGATTACGGGGTTGTCATTGAGCAGTGCAGCTTGGTGCTGCTGCTGCTGCATTTTAGCAGAGTATCATCATTGTAGTGCTGCACTATGGTAGCACACTGATTCAATTCAAGTTGTGTAGCGCGGGGGGTGCCACCGTGTACCACCCTGGTGCATGGGCAAGGGTGGCAGCAACGTTGTTGGAGTCTCAGCATGTGCAAGGAGGGGCTCATGAGTCTTGTGGCACACTCAGTGAAGACGGCAAGTCAGTTGAGTCAATCGCCGGGGTTGCGGGTGACTTGCACATGCCAAGGGCAAGTCACGCTGACTGGGCAACTTGTTCAAAGCAAGCACAGGAAACCCAGCTTTCTACAGCCTCCTACAGTCCAACAGGTAGATGTTCAGCACACAACAGCTTTTGACCAAATCCAGCATTGTTTATCTGTCTCAGCGCCTAGTCATTGTTTGCAGCTGCCAAGCAAGTCTCTGTCAAGTAAGCCCCTCTGGTGCTGATGAGTTTCATACGATTGGTTGGTAGCAGTGGCATGTTGACTGTTTGAAAGTGTTCAGCACAGCGCGCCACTGCCAACAAGTACCTACAGGCTCAGACTGAAGGCCACATGTCACATTTGAGGAGCCAGACATCAAGGGACAGGCCATTTACCCCCCCCCCCCCACCCCCCCCCCCCCCAACACCCCCCACACACACACCACCCTTTGCTTGCAAGCATTGCTAGCAGCATTGCGGCCACGCCAGCGGGTTTCTGAGGATGCACCCCCCTACAATGTTTGTGTCATAGGGGCCATGGAGTAGGGTTGTGGGGTTTTCAGAGCCCTCAGGGTTGGTGCTGGCTGTTTGTGGCGGTTGCAGGCCGCAGCTTGCAATGCTTCAGATACGCCTCAAGTCACACCACTTGGCGACAAGCGACAGGCAGCGCTGCCTGTACAGGGGACCAAACATGCCTGAAGCAATGGATTTGGTACCATAGGAGGCTCTGGCAGTGATTCCCACAGCATAAGCAGCCTGTTTTCAACCATAACTCACATCGCCCCAAAAACTCAAAATCCCTTGTTTCGGGGCATCAAAACCCCCCTTGCGAGGCCATGACGCAATGCTCAGCACAGCGCGCCACTGCCAACAAGTACCTACAGGCTCAAACTGAAGGCCACATGTCACATTTGAGGAGCCAGACATCAAGGGACAGGCCATTTACCCCCCCCCCCCCTCCACCTCCCCCCCCCCCCCCCAAACACCCCACACACACCACCCTTTGCTTGCATGCATTGCTTGCAGCATTGCCGGCCACGCCAGCGGGTTTCTGAGGATGCACCCCCCTACAATGTTTGTGTCATAGGGGCCATGGAGTAGGGTTGTGGGGTTTTCAGAGCCCTCAGGGTTGGTGCTGGCTGTTTGTGGCGGTTGCAGGCCGCAGCTTGCAATGCTTCAGATACGCCTCAAGTCACACCACTTGGCGACAAGCGACAGGCAGCGCTGCCTGTACAGGGGACCAAACATGCCTGAAGCAATGGATTTGGTACCATAGGAGGCTCTGGCAGTGATTCCCACAGCATAAGCAGCCTGTTTTCAACCATAACTCACATCGCCCCAAAAACTCAAAATCCCTTGTTTCGGGGCATCAAAACCCCCTTGCGAGGCCATGACGCAATGCTCAGCACAGCGCGCCACTGCCAACAAGTACCTACAGGCTCAAACTGAAGGCCACATGTCACATTTGAGGAGCCAGACATCAAGGGACAGGCCATTTACCCCCCCCCCCCTCCACCTCCCCCCCCCCCCCCCAAACACCCCACACACACCACCCTTTGCTTGCATGCATTGCTTGCAGCATTGCCGGCCACGCCAGCGGGTTTCTGAGGATGCACCCCCCTACAATGTTTGTGTCATAGGGGCCATGGAGTAGGGTTGTGGGGTTTTCAGAGCCCTCAGGGTTGGTGCTGGCTGTTTGTGGCGGTTGCAGGCCGCAGCTTGCAATGCTTCAGATACGCCTCAAGTCACACCACTTGGGGCAAGCGACAGGCAGCGCTGCCTGTACAGGGGACCAAACATGCCTTAAGCAATGGATTTGGTACCATAGGAGGCTCTGGCAGTGATTCCCACAGCATAAGCAGCCTGTTTTCAACCATAACTCACATCGCCCCAAAAACTCAAAATCCCTTGTTTCGGGGCATCAAAACCCCCTTGCGAGGCCATGACGCAATGCTCAGCACAGCGCGCCACTGCCAACAAGTACCTACAGGCTCAAACTGAAGGCCACATGTCACATTTGAGGAGCCAGACATCAAGGGACAGGCCATTTACCCCCCCCCCCCCCCACCTCCCCCCCCCCCCCAAACACCCCACACACACCACCCTTTGCTTGCAAGCATTGCTAGCAGCATTGCGGCCACGCCAGCGGGTTTCTGAGGATGCACCCCCCCTACAATGCTTGTGTCATAGGGGCCATGGAGTAGGGTTGTGGGGTTCTCAGAGCCCTCAGGGGCGGTGCTGGCTGTTTGTGGCGGTTGCAGGCCGCAGCTTGCAATGCTTCAGATACGCCTCGCCGCGGAGTGCAAGCTGTTCTACTGCTGGCCGCCTCCTTGCAAACACACAGCTTTTGTGTGTGATGCTGTAATCTATGGTATGTTCAGTGTCTTGCATTGACACCATGACAGAAAGGTGCTGATTGTACGTCACAGACAGTATGGTTGCAAGCTGCTGTGCATGCAATCTGCCGTCAGTGCTGCATGTGAAGCCGGCTGCTGCTGATGCTGGATACCTGCGTGAACACCTCATCGCATGGGGCCGTGAGCTGCTGATGTCTGCTCCTGCTATGGATATAACTGCTTCTCTTGTACTAGGTTCTCAAAGGTTTACACTCTATGATTTCTGCCCCCAAGGGATTTCTGCCCCCTCCTGAGCTGCTTGACTCCAACAGCATACACTCTCCCTACAAGAAGGGAATTTAGGCATGCCCTACCAGGCACGCACCCCGGCGCATGACCCTCGCACGGTCAGAGACTCAACAGGCACATGACACAACTGTCATGCCCTTTTGACCACTGGACAAGTGGCCATTCTCATGTGGCACACTCACCCACTGCTGCTCAAGCTACTCTCAGCACTAACAACAACTCCAACAGTCCATCCATTGGGCAGCTGCCGGAATCAGTCCTGACACTGCCAAGCAGTGGATCAACCAACACTTGAGATCGAGGCATCCCTGCACTTGGTGTCGTCAGCCCTCAACGTGAGGCCCCCTCACCAACTACAGCAAAGACCCTGCCACGCCACTCAACCGGCTGTTTCTGCGCCTGCTGCTGTTTCTGTCTCTGTCTCTGCGGCTGCGGCTGCTGCTGCTAGTGCTGCTGCTGCCTCGCTTATGCGCAGCAAGATACCACTTGGGATCTTGGTGTCGTTTTGCACCAACATCAGCTGCGCAGGTGGCATGCTGCCCAGCTGCTCTACAGTGACACGCGCTGCTGCCAAGCTCTGCTGGTACCTGGCACGGTCTGACTCCTCAAGGCCTTCCACACTCAGCAGCAGCTCCTTTAGCGCATCCCCGCTGCCTGCTGCCCCCTGCTGCGCTGCCTTGGCGTCACGTTCCATTGCAACCATGAACTGCTTGACAAGCCCATTGATCAGCTTGTGATCCCTGATCCTGTTGCCCAGCTTGCCATAGCCTGCAAGTTTGAACCAACACACACACACACACATCAGTTGGTTGATTGAATACCTAGTGTTCAGGCCCGCCCAGAACCGTGTGATAGCAGCAGTGTCAGCAGTAACCGACTGCGGGAGACTTTGCAGGGGCTCCAAGACTTGGTGTTGTAGGCGGTGCAGCACAACACAACCGAGCGCTGGTGATAGGGTCTCGCCTGTGTTTGGCCGCAGTGTGACAGCTGCCTGGTACTTTGATGCATACCGCCGTAACTAGCACTACATATCTCCCAGAGCTTGGAGCTATTGCAGCAGAGACTGCACACAAACAGAGGTGGTTGCCTGCATGCCTCACCCAGGACGACCAGCTTGTTCTTGGAGAGGCCCTGCCTGTACACCACGAGGCCGATGTGGGTTTGGCCGTTTGTGGCGTTGTACACCTGTTGTGCCTTCTCCCTCAGCACACCCAAGGACCTGTTGGGCTGCTTCCAGACGCCCCTGTCATTGGAAGCCGCCAGCATCGCCCGGAACTTCTTCACATCAACGTCACACCCGTCGCACCTCCCCTGCACAAGCAAGCAGCAGCATGACCAGCATTTCAATGACTCTTCCTGAACCACTGTGCTGCAGCTGGTCATATGCGAGCATGCAGCAGCTGGGTGATGCACGAGCAGCACCCACAGGTGCACCAACAGCGCGACATGCAGCCTTCCTGCCCCCTGCTCCCCTGCCCCCACGCACATGCACGCACCCACCCACATGCGCGCGCGCTGCCAGACATGTACAGTACAAGTAAACACACAAAAGCCGGTGTGCAGGCCAAAAGATGCATCGGGCTTGGAACGCTGGCCCTAAAGGCCAGGGTGACATTCCACCCACCTGGTTGGGAGCCAGCTCTTTGCCGCATGGCGTCTTGTTCTGGCCAGCGCCCGTGCGACCTGGCGGTGCCTTGCAGAAGGGGCGCGCGCCGTTCTGCTGTAGAGCTTTCAGCGCGCGCTCTGCCTCCCCCTCCTGCACTTCCCCCGCTGCTACTGCTGCTGCTGCTGCTGCCGCCACTGTTGCGGCATTCTTTGCCTTCTTGGTCACCCTTGGTGGGAGTACATCCACTGACCGTACTGGCTCCTCCTCAGGCACATCATCATCTGCTGCTGCTGCTGCTGCTGCTGCGTTCTCATCACCTGCTGGGCCCCTACCACCCCACGCTGCTCTGCCCCTGCCGCCGCCCCTGCCGCCGCCCCTGCCTCCGCCCCTGCTGCTGCCTGCACGTCCTCCCCGACCCCTGCCCCCAGCAGGGACTTCAGCAGAGCCTCCACCGTAGGCCATGCCAGCATTGCTACCTGCTGCTTCCCACATGGCGGAATACATGCCGGCTGAGGGGCCCATTGCTGCGTAGCCTGTCCCAGCAGGGGCCGCTGCTGCAGCACCTGGCACCCCACCTGCAGCTGCTGCTGCAGCACCTGGCACCCCACCTGCAGCTGCTGCTGCTGCTGCTGCGCCAGGCACCCCACCTGCAGCTGCTGCGGCACCCTCCACGCCACCTGCTGCCCCTGCTGCCCCTGCTGCACCAGCAGCTGCTGCCCCCTGCTGCTGCTGCTGCTGCTGCTGCTGCTGATGCTTCAGGGTATTTAAGAGGCGAATCAGCGCTTTCTGTCTATCCCATAGTAACTGCTGCACATGAGGGTGGAGTTTGTCGCTGGACGCCGCAACCAGCAGTTGCCCGATCTGGGTCGGAGTTGCCCACCAGCTGACAAACAGTAGAGCCTCCTCAGCTTGCTGGGTGGTTAAACCCCATTTGGACTGCAGCTCCAGCACGACCTCATCCCCTCGCATGAAGCGCAGGTTCTTTGGGGTGCTGGGATCGTATCCAACCGCCCAGTGCAAATGGTCATCTGCATGGGAGCCAGGGCACTTGTGTCAGCGAAGGCAGAAGGCTTAAGTGAGTGAAGGAAAGTATATGTGACATTTGTACCTGATCCAGCATCAGGTGGCGGTGCAGCCATTGCTGGGGGCTGTACTGATCTGATCTGAAGAACACTGTCGATACAACGGGCGGAAGCAACGAAGAGACCGGCCTGAAACTCAATCAAAGCCGATGCAAGCTTGAACAGACCCGTTCGGCTGTTTACGTGCAGATTTGAGGGTGCTGAGGTTTCAACTGACGTTTCAAACAAGCGAAGTCAAGGCTCGGTTGTTGAACGCCATCGTCCATCTTGGGGGGGGCCAGCTTGAACGTACTCATGCAACTTGGTGGCACATACTCATTGCATACATACATGCAACCTCCTCGTTGCACACATACATACAACATACTACCCCTTGACCCTGTACTCTCACACTTGGTGACTGTTATGTCCATGTAGTCAATGCTATGCTGACTGTACTGCCAAGTGATTTTGATGTTGGGCAGGGTGCTGTTAAGCACCTGCAAGAACGCTAGCAAGCTGGCCTCGTCCCCCTCCCACACAAAGAAGCCATCATCAATGAAGCGCTTGTATACCCGGGTTCGCATCCTGCTTGGGTCGCTGGAGTGGGCTAACTTGATCCCACAGCGTCTGTACCCAATCGATGTAACGTGCAGGTGACTCCGTGATGACCTGGAGGGCCGGGCAATGCTCGCAAACAGCTTGTACTAGAATTTGGCTGCCTCTGGCGGCAGTGTACGCAGGCGGAGAGATTAGTGCGATGCCCTGGTCTGGAGCAGCAGCAGCAATGGTCGTGGTGGTTAGCTATAGCTATAGCCGTAGCTACGGGTAAGGTGTTGGGAAACTATTACCAGCAGACAGTGCTGTTGTGCTGCAGTCAGCAGCCTACCCGGGGCAATATACTAAATGAATCACCGGTGAGGCACTGGCACTGGCAGCTAAAACGACCCAGCCATGGGCATATTGGCCAGGTTGCTGCACATACGCAATTGACCTACTTGGCAGACCAACTCCCAATATTCTGCTGTTCGAAGCAGCACCACCAGCTCCACCTGCTGGCAGCACATGCTGCTATTGTGGTTCAAACACGACCCAACACACCGTGCTTCGGCGTCTGCAGCTTGCATCATGCAGAGGCCACAGCTGCTGCTGCTGCTGCTGAGGTTTCTGTACTGCTGGATGGCGGCGTTCAAGCCCAAGGTCCACGCATGTGTGTTGCAAAGTGGCATGTGCCAGCTGCCGCTGTCGCTCACAAGACCCACACACCACACATACACATGCCACACATGCCTTGTGTGACTACCCGTAACAGCATCAAACACCAATTGTTTACATTACAGTCAAGTATGATCTATATACACCAACCGTAGAGTGCGGTGCATAAACACAAAAGCCACACAGTCCCATCTCTGGCACCAGACCAGCACGCCATGGTCTTCCTGCCTGGCACATGGACGATACCACAACTCATGCCAGCATCTTCAACTCATAAAGCTCCACATGCTGAGCCCTAAAACCCTCCGGCAGCTGCTCAGGCTGCACCCGCACCACCTCACACCCCCCAGGCACTGCTGCTGCTGCAGCCAGCAGCACCTGACGCAGCTCGTCCGACCGCGTTTCAAACGTCGTCAGCACGCGCGTACGCCCCGGCGTCGCCAGTGCTCCCACTGCTGCCATGAAGCCACTGCTGCTGGGACAAGAGCCGTCAGGGTCTGCGGTTGAGTGCAAAACAGACAACATGTCGGGAGGCGTGGTTGTGACTCGTGGCCAACTTGAGCCAGCGCAGCATAGAGGGCTTGGTACTAAAAAGGGTACCAGCGGGCCCATGAGCCCAAAGAAGGGGGTGCTACCGTACAATCTTCCCCTTTGACGTACCCTTCGATGCAGTGCTGCCACGGCTGCCGCAAGTTGCTGCTGCCAGGCGCTGTCAGGATACAAAGGACAAGAGATGCAAGATGCAAGCGGCAGCCAGAACGCAAGCTGTGCCCTGTATCAATTTGGTGTCCAAGAAAGCTATGGGGTTATCAAAGGTGCTCCTTCGGATCGTGCCACAGGTAAGGTTCAACGTCTCTCTTGCAGTCCTGTGTCCCCTTCTGCAAAGGGCGCCCAGCCGCCAAAATGAGTCAACCCGAACCTTAGGTGCCGCCCCTTACCTGGGTAGATGCAGTCACTCGCCACGATCAAGTCGACGGGACCCGCAGCTGTGATGGCAGCAACAGACTGCGCCATGCCAGCACCATCCTCCCAGTCAAGCGGAACTACCTGGACTACTGCAGGGCTGCTGGCAGCAGCAGCTGCTGGCGGCCCCACTTGCTGCTGCTGCTGCTGCTGAAATGCTGTCGTGCTGCTAGCTCCAACGCCATCTGCTGCAGCAGCTGCCCCACCTGCTGCTGCTGTTTGTACTGCTGCCGCAGCCGCCACTGCTGCTGCAGCAGCTGCCGCCGCTGCTGCAGGTGCTGCTGGTGCCAGCAGCTTATTCTTCGCTGCATTGACCCTGGGTCCTACCAGGTGCTGCTGCTTGTCTGTCAAGTACACTGCCCCTGCCCCCAAGCGCGCCAGCACTAGCCCCAGCAGCCCACAGCCGCACCCTAGCTCCACACAACGCAGCCCTATGAAAGTGCCCGGGGGCTGGGAGTCCAGGAACGCTGCTAGGACGTAGGCCCCGTCCCACACTGCTGCACCTGCAGACACATATGCACATCACTGTAACCACACACATGGATGCTGCTGGGACGTGTGACTGTTACCATGAGTATGGATGCTCAGCTAGGTTAGGACGTAGGCCCCCACATACTGCTCCACCTGCAGTTTTGTAAACCCACGTATGCCACATTTGAAGTACCCTGCTCCTGTGAAACCCCTACCAGGCCTTCAGCACACCATGTATCAACCGGTTGAGACTGTAGCTATGAAGCCTCCGTGACTGCTGCCAGCTACTTGGTTCACCGATGTTACAGACGGAGGAGAGCTCAAGGGCGGCTTACCTACTCTGATCTTGGAGCCTTTCAGGGCTGTAGGGTTCTGCTTGATGGTGATGGTGGTGGGGGCCGTGCCTGTGGCGGCATGTGTGAGGTGGACGGTGACTTGGTCAGCCGCCTGTGTTTGGGCTCGGTCCAGGCCCTGACGAGGCAGCAAACAGCAGCGGCAGCAGCAGCAGCAGCAGCAGCAGCAACAGCAGCAGCAGCAGCAACAACAGCAGCAGCAGCAGCAAGATCGTTGTCATTTCCATCATCATCTTTACTTCCAAGCAACTTACTGCTGCTGCTGCATGAGAGTGTGGCAAGCCTTGCTACGGCCAGCTGCTGTCAGCTCGTGCTGTCCTTCGAAGCTGCGCCAAGAGCGCCGCCGCTGCATTGTAACACAAGCAGCTGCTGCTGCCCTTCTGTCGTAACCATTGGGTTGTGCGCGCTCTCCTCCTCTCCCCGGGACTGTTGGGAAGTGCCCAACATCCCCCTGAAATCATGCTGTCTGACGCCCCCCTTTGCCAGGCCTGCCCTTCTTGCCGCCTACTCCCTCACACCACCACACAGTTCAAATTGCTTGCATGTGACTTGCATGTTGATAGGATGCTAGCTACACATGCAACCCCTGTGCCTAACACACCGAGGGCAACACATGCACCTGAACAAGACCTGAAGGATGAGTCTTGCACACAGAGCGGCAGGCCACCTAGTGCAGCTGCAAGTTTGCCTGCTCACCCATGGCATCCTGACATTCTGAATGCATTTGCAGGGATGCTGTAGGTGTAGGTGCAGGAATGCGCATCTCGTGTCGTTTGCTGATCCACGATACAAGCCGTAGGCAGTGGCAAACGCAATGCACAGCTGCTGTTTGTACTGCTACTGCAGCCTTGTCGCACCTGCAGTGTGCCCCTCACTGGCTGCCGGTCCACTGGGTCCCACCCCTCAAACGTTATCTTCATAGTAGTGTATGAGATCGAGCCAGCAAGACAAGTAGCCCAAGTTTGGCGGGATTTGGTGCTGTGCAGTGCTTGGTTGAACCCCAGCGTCCTGGCACCGGTGCTGCTGTGGCTGTTTAGCTGACTGCTGCCGCACAGTGTGGCAGTGGATAAGGTATCTTTGACAGACTACAGCTTTCAACAGTAGGCTGCAAATATGGCAATCTTGATTTGCCTTGCAGGGCAGGATGGGTACTGGCAGTTGTGACAGGCTGTTGCTGTTGGAGGGGCGCTTGTGACAGGCTGTCGCTGGTTGAACGTGATCTGTGAAACCAGTGGCTTGCAATAGGTTTGAGCATGTTGGGGCATGCAACACGAAGTCTTGGTGCCCAGTCTTGACTGCTTACATGATGACTAACCAGCCTGATCAGTGCCTGATCAGTGCCACACAGCATCTGGAGTGGCAGGCTGCAAACAAGGAGCAGGTCAAATGCTTGGCGAGGCGCTGCATTGGGCCACTGGACTGAGCGGCACCAAGACCTGAACCCTGTCTTTTGAACTGGCTTCGTCGTTTAAAGTTGCCGCCGGCCCTTCGTTATCCTTGATATATTGTCAGGAATCACGCTGGACGCCACCTACGTGCCAGCTGATCACAACCGCACACTCTCGTCTGTAGCAAGTGCCCCACCAGCAGGCATGGAGTCTGCTGGGCCCATGACGCGCAGCAAGGCGCGTGGTGGCCCTACAGGTACGTTATATCATACGTTGGTGGGCTTTGCCTTCGGCAGCCAACGTGTCTGGCAAAACGCAACTCACATCCCTGATCTGTCTCTTTCCAGGCATGCCCTCCTCAGCAGCGCCAAACACGCGCAAGAAGGCCGCGCCAAGGTCAACCAGGAAGTCTATGCCTGCTCAGATGCCCCCCGCATCACCGCCCAAGGCCGAGGAGAAGGATGTGCCTGCAGAGGTGGGTACCCCTCAGCTGCATGGGGGTGCAGGACAGCAGATGATGCCCGAGACAGCAGCAGCATGCGGGTGCGGGAGGGATCTACAACAGATGGAAGACCAGCACGTTCATTTGCAGCATGCCACCCACCAGCAGCAGTTGCCGCTGGACTTCTCCTTCTGCAGCACCAGTGCCACCCCCCTTCCACCTGCACCAGCAGCAGTTAACTGTCTGCAACCACACAAGTGTGGACTTTGCAGCAGCCATACCTTGTCTGTCAGCATTGGGTCCACAGCAGCAGCAGTGTGTGGCCTACCCACTTTGCACACCCTGCCCTGCACTCAGTCATGCAAGGTGGAGGCACCACAAGGGATGTGCAGCAGCGACCCAGCCACTGTGGCAGCTGCTGTGCCCAAAATCCACCTTCTGCTGATGCACCAGCAAGGGAGACCCCACCCAAACATCCCACTGTTCTATATCCCAGGACATGCTCAGTGCATGGATCAACAGCCAATGTATGCCCGCCTTGTTGCCTGCTTGCCCGTGCTGCCTACAGAATGCTGATGACACAGCCACAGCCACAGACGTCCCAGAGGCCTCAGCACACGTGGACAAGGCTGCACCAAGCCCTGCAGCGGCCCATGGCACCCCTGCACCCATGCCTGGCAGCGCCATCGGCGGCCTCACGCCTGTGCTGGGCCAGACACCAGGTGCGGGGACGCAACGGAGATCGACAGTTTGCGTGGTCATCATGATGGGGTCTACCTGCAGACGGTCTGCTCCTCTGTTGCGATGGCGCGTGTGCTGCGCGCACGCGCTTGTTGAAGATGGGGCGCCTGGTTGATGGGCGCACTGTTGGCGAGTCTGCACTCTGCATTTGGTGCAGGATAGAGGCCGTACCGGGTTTGTTACAGCAGCACAGCCCTGCATGCTTCCTGCGCCACCTCTGTTTTGCATGGCTCAGGCTCCTCGCTGAGCAGCTGCTGCTGGAACGCATGCAGCCTCTTCAACAACGTGTTTTGGACGGCATGCCGCTCCCTGCCGTTTTGCAAAGCAAAGGGGGTGATTCCATCTGCAGCCTAGGCATCAGTGCAGTCATACAACGGCCATGCATGCATCACCGTCCACAAGGTGTCTGAAGTACGACTGCGCCCATCAGTGCAGTCATACTGTAGACACTTTGTGGATGGTTATGCATGATGGCCGTTGCCAAACTGTCATGTGCTGGCTGCACCTGCACAATCCTCTTTCCTGCACTGTCCTGCGCATGAAGACTACCATGTCTCTGCTGCCGCCTTGTTAACCAACCCCAGGAGAGACCCCCGCAGCCTTCGGCCCCTCCCCCGTGGTGCCCATCAAGCTGGACTCCCTGTGGACCCCCCAGGCCGCCCAGCAGGCCAACAGCACCAGCCCCTACGCAGGCTTCAGCCCCATCAATGCCTCAGGAGACCAGGCAGCAGCAGCAGGCACCACACAGCAGGCCGGCCTGAGCCCTGACAACAGCGGCGTCGACCTGGCCAGCATGTTCATCAGCACACCAGCAGACGCAGCTGCCGCTGCTGCTGCCGCTGGCAGCAGCTCCCCCATTGCTGGGCTGATGGCTGGAGAGACCCCCGCTGCTGCTGCACCGGCGGCTGCCACTGCTGCCACCGGCACCAAGAAGCAGCAGCAGATGATGGAGACGCCCAGCGCCAATGACAACGTGCTGATGGCCAGCCCAGTGCTCCCAGGCACCTTTGCCTTTGCAGGTGGGTAAACTTGAAGAAGGAAGATTGTAGTCAGGATGCTGAGTTTGTTGAGTGTGGCAATCCCCTGCATACTTCAGCGTTACGAGTCCCTTACCAGTGCATTCCAGGCATGATGGGGTGCATGCACGTGTGCACCAGCAGCGTACTCCCTGCAGACGTTTGCTCAATGTGCGCAGCGTGTACGCTTCTGTTGCACACGTGCATGCACCCCTTCATGCGACTATGCACGGATGAGGCACTTGATGTGCGTCGCTGAGGCCCTGCAGGTGCTGCTTTTGTGCGGCCTGTCTGTCGTGCTGCATCTCCTGCACAACGGGATGCAACTGCGCTTCAAACCAATGCTACCCCCAGCAACGCGCCCCTGATCAGGTGCTGCAGTCCTGTTGCCCTGCTACACGAACATGTGTGTGTATTCATGTTTCTTGCTGTTGATGCCGCTGCTGTTGCTGCAGAGCTGGCAGCATCTGCAGGCCCCACAGCCGGCAGCCCCGCAGCCCTGCCCACAGCAGACGACACTGATGACGGCAACGGTGCGCCTCACCCGTCAGCCCCTCTGATGTTGCCCGCAGCTGCAGGACGCACTCCCGGCACTCCTGGCTGGTCTGTGGATACAGGTAGGGTCTCTACTCAAGCCCTAGAGCTCCTGCTGGTTTCTCAATATCAGCCGTGGCAGGGCATGCCTGAAGTTGTGCAGCGGGAAAGGGGGTTGACAGGTCGTTCCGTACGTTGGGAGGGCAGGGGTACTCTTCACTCTTCTTACAAGCCCGCTGTGACTGTTTCTTTGGTGGCTGTTGTGGGATCACACCATGCTCCCAAGCTTGTTGGAGCCTGCTGGGTTTGTTGGTAGCTGGTAGCAACACCAGCCGCAGCGCAGGGCCACTCATCGATCAGCTTCAAGCTGTTGCAAGGATTCTTTAACTGCCGGCCCTCCCACAGCACCCAACACAACCTGCCTGTTCTGTCCTGCTGTGCTGTGCTGTGACAGACCTGCCCCCTGCCCAGAGCCCCAGCTTCGGTGAGACCCAACAGACCGGCACCACCCCTGCAGCAGCGGCTGGCGCCACCCCAGGCTCTGTGTGCGGTGGCAGGCGCTCCGCTGTCAAGACCCCGGGAGGCACAGGTGGGTGCACTGCTGCTTTGGTTTGGCAGTGTGCTGGGGTTACAGACAGCAGCTGAGAGTGTTTTCTTGGCCAGAATCCAGGCTGCCGAGGTTGTATTTCTGCAAGACAGCGCGCTGGCAGCTGTGCTGACCCATGCTTAATGCCAAGTGTCTGCATGCTGGCATATGCCAGATGCATGTCAGAATATCTGGAGAGTGTATTGCTGAACGTACAGAGCCCAGCAGCAGTATCCACACCTTGATCTTCTCTAGCCCAGCAATTCACCCGCGCCCTGTTGGGCACACACATGTTTCTGCCCAAGCTGCTGATGCATGCTGTTATATTCGCTGTCGTGTCGCACTTTGTCCTGCAGGCAGGAGGACCCCAGGGGCCAAGAGCACCCCCGGCCTGAGCCCCCTGCAGGACAGCAGCCCCCTGCCCACGCCCTGCTCCCCTGACATGAGTGACGTGGACGGCAGCCCCCTGCCCCCAGCCATGAGCCCCATGCTGCAGGTGTGTAGGTGTGGTGCACCATTTTTGTTATTGACTTATGTCTGAGCCTGCTTCGTGCTGTAAGCTTGAATTCAGCTACAAGCCATTGACCAGGGGCGGCAAGGGGGAGGAGCTGAGGGGGCAGCAAGGGGGAGGAGGTTTGAGTCTGTGTTTGCAAAGGGAAGGCAGCGGGCAATGCAGGGAGCAGAGATGGTGCTGCATGCTTCAATGTGGGGAGGTAGCGCGTCAGTGTGGGGAGAGAGCGAGTCAGGGGCTTCAATTACAGCTGACAGCCTGCCTGCACCTGCTCACACTGGTCACCAGTGGCGCCAGCCTGCTGAGCCCTGAAGTCACCTTCTTCCCTTCCCACGCTCTCCTGCAGGATGCTGTCATGAAGCAGAGGCATGATTCCCAAGGGCCATACTTACTGCTTCCCAACATCTTGTGTGAACGATCTGCAGTAAACAATACTACCCCCCCCCCTCCCTTGCAGGCTGAGGACCTTTGGGAGCGCCATCTGTCAGCAGCCCCATCCTGGACTTCGGCTTTGTGTGCACACCGTCTTGATATGTCCCTTTTCAATTACCTTGTGCTTCCCTGCCCGCCTCCCTCCCTTGCAGGGTGATGGCATGACTGGCGTTCTTGCACCTTGTTCCGCCGTGCCTGCCCCCTGCATCAACTCTGTCCAGCTTCCTCTGTCCAGCCTCCTCACAGCACTGCTGTGCCCACAACAGCCTCCCTCTATGCCAGCTAACCCCCTCTCTGACGCTACCCCCTCCCTGACGTGCACCCTTTCTTAACCTCTCCTCTCCTGCCAGCCTCCCCCCTTGCAGGATGAGGACCTGGAGGCACTGCCACCTGCAAGCAGCCCAATGCTGGATGCTTTCTCCTCAAACCTCGCCCTGTGTAGACCCGCACCACCAACATGTCCACCTCCTGCTGCCCTGCCCGCCTCACTTTCTTCAATCCTGCAGGATGAGGATCTGGAGGCGCTGCCACCTGCCAGCAGCCCCATGCTGGACTCAGAGGACGACCTGGACTTCCTGCCCCCAGCCAGCAGCCCCATGCTGTCCCTGGCCGGCACCCCTGCAGCAGGGTCCCTGGCCGCCACCCCCGGGGCCTCCTGCCACCCCATGTCAGTGCAGCGCCAGCAGGGCACACCAGCAGCAGCAATGGCAGCGATGGCGGCTGAGGGGCAGGAGGACGCAGATATGTGTGAGGGTGAGGAGGCAGAGATCTTGCAGCATGCAGAGGCTGAGGTGGAGTTCCTTGAGCAGCAGCTGCAGGCAGTTGCCACAGAGTCTGGCAACACAGAGGCTGCTGAGCATGCCTTCGAGGCTGGTTTTGAGCAGGAGCACGAGCAGCAGCAGCAGGAGGAGGGGGTGGGCATGGAGGAGGAGTGTGCAGAGGCAGACAGCGGGGACCTGGGAGAGCAGGAGGAGCAGACAGCATCAGAGGAGGGAGAGGAGGAGGGTGGGTCAGCAGCGATGGACGCCTCCTTTGGCAGCCCCGCTGGTAGCGCGTCCCCTGCTGGGCTCTTCATCACCTCTGGAGCAGCTGGCACTCCCCACAGGTAGGCCGGCCTGCTAGACTGCTTGCTGCTGGTGGCCGGAATGCTGCAAGTATTGCCCCTGTGTGCAGCACTGTCCTGCACACCTTGTCTTTGTCCTGATACACCAGTAAGCATGGCAACTAAGCATGTTAACCCACAAGTCAGCCACTTCAATCACCACCCTCAGTCATGAGTGCTGCCACGTAAAAAAAGCACACGGTGTGCAGTGCTTTGTCCGTTGGAAGGGTGGTCTCAAACCCCTTGCTGTTTTGTTCCCTCCCGCACCTTCTGCTGTTTGCAGCACCCCAGCAGCAGCTGGCGCTGTGGTGACCAGCCCTGGCGTGACCAGCCCTAGTGCCCGCTACCGCAGCAGCAGCGCCAAGACAGCAGCACCACCCAAGTCCGCCTTGGCCAAGCCCAAGAGCGGCAGCAGCAGCGCGGCGCCCAAGCACGCACACGTGGTGGTGCCAGACTCTTCCAAGACGACCCCACCTGCCAAGAGCACAGCAGGTAAGCTGTACAGCACAGGACAGTGCCTTGCTGGATAGCGCAGAAATGGGAGCAGTACAGCACAGTGATGGAAACACAAACAAAGTCCCTGCGCTGTGTTGGTGATGCTTGACCCCTTTCTGTTGACTTGGCAGTGGGTCAGTTTACAGCACTTCTGTTGTGTGTGTTGTGCCAACACCAGCACACCCACCGCGTGCTGCCTGGCTTTGCCTTGGGCGGCGCCTCATACCCGATGAACAGCAAAGCACTGGTCTCACCGGTTGCTGCTGCTGCTGCTGCACACCTTGCTGCTACTGCCGCTTCCCTTTCACTCCTACCCACCTTTGTGCAGGCCGCACCCTGCCTGGCTCCGCTGCCGAGCGCTTCACAAATCTCTCTGAAACCCCTTGGCTGCTAATGCTGCCACCACAACAACTGCTGCCCCCCCTTCGCCTTTCTTGCAGGCCGCACCCTGCCTGGGTCTGCTGCTGAGCGCTTCAGCACCACCCAGAAGCAGCAGGCCGGCGGCAGCCCTGGCCACACCCCCTTCCCCACCAAGGCCAAGGTCCGCGCGGCAGCAGCAGCAGCAGGCCGCACTGCTGCCGGCCCAGCCGCCGCCAGTGCTGCCAGCAAGGGCCCCAGCCACAAGAAGGAGATGGCTCTGGCAGCAGCACACAGGTGGGAACACTGCTCATACAGCTGGGATGTGTGGGTTGGGCGGTTCATCCAGGCGGTGGCTCCCCAGACAACCCAACACAGCGTATGTTCAATTGCCAACAGCATGACCAAGGCGGTACTGGTCTTCAGAACAGCCGGCAGCCAGGCGCTTATGTGCAGGGTGGGGCTCATGTGGGTGAGTATACACAAATGGGAGGGTGAGTCCAAAACGTTTGTTGATGTCGTGTGCCTTGTGCTGTCCTGTGCTGTGGGTTGTTTGGCGCAGTGCACTGAAGCGCTACAGCAAGGCAGCAGCAGAGGCAGAGGGCAGCGCACAGGATGCAGGTGAGCCATTCAACACCACTAAGGCTTGTGGCCAGGCTGTGGGGCGGCCCGGCTGACTGTACACATGCAGCTGGGCACCCCAAGTCCTCACATGTAACACCTCTGCTGCAAGGACTGTACTCCCCTGCTGTACTCAACTCCTGACCGTGCGGTCACGATTTTGCCCCCCGTCCTGCCGCTGCTTGAGTTGCATATGTGGTGCTTTGCAGCCTGCCATTCTCCTTTTAAAGCCACCCCAGAAGCCCCTCCCCCCACCACCAACACCACCACTGTCCATTTTTGGTCTGTGTGCATAACCTCAGGTGCTGCCACACCATCCCCTGCGGCCGGCAGCAGCGCAAGGCGCAGCAGCAGCAGCCCCAGCCCCGGCACCATCCCCAACGTCAGCAGCCGCCTGATGCAGCCCACGGCAGCCAGCCTGGCCAAGAGCCGCTACAGCGGGGCCTCTGAGGGCCCGGACGCCCACATGTGGAGCCCACCCAACGAGTCTCACGTCATGGACGCAGCAGGTAGGAGGGGGTTCCCGGTGTGCAGTGAGATTTTGGATACATGGTAGACATGGAGGCAATCTCAAGGGCCTCAGTATAGTCTTGCAGTATGTGTGTGTGGGTGGGGGGCGAAGCGGCGATGCTGACATACCTAGCAGCAAGGTGAAGTGGGGACGCAGTAACACAACGTCTGGACGCCCGCATGTGGAGCTCGCCTAGTGAATCATTTGTCCAGGACGCAGCAGGTGGGGGTGGGGAGGCTGCGGCGGGGTCGGGGGCCAGGGTAGTGGTGATTATGCGGTGACATTCATTGGTACGGGCAGGCTGGAGAATTGTGACATGCACTTGACAGCCACACGTCACAACACTTCACCCTGCCCGTACCCCTGAAATCAGCCCGCCCACAGACTCTGCCGTGCAGCGGGCGGCAGGGTTGGGCGCAGGCAGGAAGTAATCCGCCTGCTGTGTGTTGGCCAGTTTGTGATTGACAATGGCGACACTGCACTGTACTCTGTGGCACCGTACTGTACGGTGCTGTACCGTATCGTACTGTACCATCTCTAGCAAAGTGTGATCATTTGTGCTGATCGATCTCTCTGCCTGCTGCATGTGCCCCCCCCCCCCCCCCGCTTGCTGCAGCTGCCGGCGCCAGCAAGCCCCGCCTGGCCAGCAAGATCGTGGTGCCCAGTCCCGCCCCCGCTGCTGCAGCTGACACGAGCCTCAAGGCGCTCAAGCGCTCCATCAAGAGCAAGGTGGCGGAGAAGGCACAGGCCACACTGCAGGAGGCCAAGGCAGACACAGCAGCGGTGAGTTGGTTTGGTTGGTTGTGTGGAGATAGCGCTACTGTTACACAGTATGCCAGTATAATTCAGCTCTAAGCTTGACATGAAGGAGCACCGAGCCTGGGAATTGAGCTTGAGCCACAAGATAGCCATGGTTCAATGGGCGCAGCGCCATTTCTCAGGTTGTGTCGTGTCTGCATGTCCTGCAGGTTGACGCTGTGCGCTCCAGCAAGCTGGGCACCAGCAGCAGCCGTGGCGCCAAGGCTGCCAAGGCCTCACGCCAGGCAGCAGCAGAGGAGGAGCTGGACCTGGACGAGTACGAGGAGGAGGGAGACTATGACTACTACGAGGACTATGAGGCAGAGGTGGGCTGGAACCTGGTCGCAACTACTCTTTCTGTCTGTCTGTCTGTACATCTGTGGGGGTTCAGTATGGGGAGGAAGACAACTGCGAGGATGACTATGAGGCAGAGGTGGGCTTTGGTCCAGGGCCCCTGACTGATCTACGGTGTGAAATGCAGTCGATCTCTCTCTCTCTCTCTCTCTCTCTCTCTCTCTCTCTCTCTCTCTCTCTCTCTCTCTCTCTCTCGTTCTTGCTCTCGCTTGGTCTATCTGTGCAGGTTGGGGGGGGTGTTCCTGTCTCTATGTGCTTCCCCCTACCACTGTCCGCTGTCACCATGTTTCACACTCTAGTTGGTTCATGTTCCACTGTGTGTGTGCCTGTGCAGGGTGTGTCTGGTGATGTGGATGCCCTGGCTGACACCATGGCTGGCCTCAGCGTGAAGCCCGTGCAGGTGGCACAGCCCAAGGGGCCCCTCAAGGGCGTGGCAGCACCAGCAGGTGGGGATGGGCACGTGCAGGGAAGGGTAGTAAGGGCATGGTTGTGGGAGGGGTGGCAGCGGCCAGCCCTTGTGGACGGGCATGATCAGGGGACGGGCGGCAGGGGCAGCATCGTGGTGATCACCTTGGGGTGGTTTTCAGGGGGGGGGGGCACTGGGGCAGGCAGTGTCAAGGCATAACTTGGCCACCAACGTGGTCCATTAGGAATGTTACGGCAACAACCAAGAGCTTATTGTTGCTGTTTATTTGTGTATGAAACCGGAGCTGATGTGCGCATCGAATGGTTGCTCAGAAGGGGGGCACATCCTGTAAAATGGCATGTGTGCTGAGCCAGCAGTTTGCGCCTGTCCCTACTGTGTTCCCATTGTTGCAGGCTGTAGAGTGCAGCTTATCATAAGCCTCTGGGTCCCCTAGCACGGCGGGACATCGTTTCCAAAGTAATCAACTGTGCTGATGCTGCTCTGCAGGCCGCCACTTCAAGTTTGACGACTCAGGCAATGCCCAGGAGACGCCAGTGAGCCGGCAGCGCCGCGCGCCAACACACACCAAGTTCGACGACGAGGGCAACCCCATCCAGCCACCCGCGGCCCCTCGCTGGCGCTAACCAGCGATGGAGGGGCGCAAGCGGTGTACGAGGGAACAGCTGTTGGTGCTGTTGGTGACGAGTAGGCTCCTACAAGGAGCTGCGAACAGTACTGAGCAGCAGGGATGGCAGTGCAGCAGGACGTTGTGCTAAGCTCAGTCGGGCGCTGTTGTGGGAGCTATGCGAGGTTTCTTGAAGCTCCCTGCGCAACCCAAGCAGCAAAAGTGTTGCTGATGGTTGCCTGTTGGGGCAGTCTCACCGGGTTTTGAGTTCAAGATGGCTCCTCCGTGATTATGCGGTAGAAGCTTGATCTGATCCAGGCAACCGGATGTGAGCCAGATTTGAGCGGTGCGCTACGCTCATGGCTGCACAGTGTATGTGTGTTGGTAAGCTTTGGTGGTGTGTGTTTTGGCACCAACTGTGGTCGCATGTGCTGTGCTGGCCAGTCATGACACAGAGTGGTGACTGGTTGTGCAAAGCAGGCGAGCGCTGGCTGCTAGGTTGCTGTTTTGTGCAATGATGAGCACATTCTTTAGGTGCTGTTTCACATGCGCAGGGCTGCTGCCCGCACCCGCAGTCAAGCCTGTGATTGCTGCCAGCCTCTGTTGTTGGAGTCAGATCAGCCCTGTTATCTGTGTTTCGTGCTAGAGGGTCATGCATGCTGCATCTGCGTTCCTGGAAAATGTGGGCTTGGTGCCGATTTGTGTCTTTGGGGCAGCGGTTTCTGGCTGGGCCAGTAGCCACGGCGCTTCTGACAGCTGTGTTGTTCTCTGGCAGCTGTTTGTTCAGGACATGTGCATGCCTGCTGTGATGCTGCACACCTGCTTGGTCAGGAGTGCAGCAGCCGGGTGGTTTGCTGGTAGGTCCTTTTGCTTTGCAGCACAAGAGGGACAGCTTGCTGAAGGTTGAGTGCATGGCTGTGGGATGCATGGGATGGTATCCACTTGTTACAGCCACTTTCTCACCGCCCCAGTCAAGCAATTTGGAGTCGACGGATGATACAACAAACTGGAGTGTTTCAAGGCATCGAACTGGCTGCAAATCAATGGGTGCAGCACTGTCAACATCAAAATCCTGCTGGAAAACTACTGTACAAACCTCTCCTTGAGTACTACTGTCTGGCAATGCCACCTGCCGCATGCTGCAAAAAACAAAAGGTCACTATGACACATGCTGTACAGTGTGTAAGCACTAGAGAAAACGACGACACAAGCATACACACAGCATGCCTGCATGACACAGGCATGCCCACTGGGCTGAGCACACTGGTAATCAATAACAGTTGAAGCAATCAAATGCCCAAAGGCTACCCCAGCAACAGTCACTGGGCAACCTACAAGTGCTGACAAATTCATTCAACTAGGACAGCCAGCTGGCATGCAACCTCAAATTCTCAAGGACAGTCAAGGCTGACTGTCCAAGCAAGTAACACAACAACAGACAATGACATGCATCCTGCCAAGCCGCTTGGCAGGATGACTATACAATAGCAGTAAATCAATCAATAGCCACTCTACTGGAACCGCTCCATCATTGAGCTGAGCTCAACCCAAGGCCACGAAGCTACCAAACCACCAAAAATCAGATCCAGTCAGGTCGGCCCTACAGTCATACACTACTAATCACCAGTCACACATGCTGCATACAGACTACTAGTATGATACAGCCTTGCCACTATTGCCACGTGACACCCCGACAGCTGCAACCCACCACTGACAGGATAGTGGTGCACCCACCACCCCTTGAACCCTTGAACCCTTCCTGGAAGCCTTGACCCCTGACCTGCCAGGTGTGCAGTGCCCGGGATCCTACAGTGTAGCTAGCTACAAAGTCACACAGAACAACAAACACGGTTATTGCTGCCAAACCACACCAGCTGACAGAGCCATCATGAGGCTCAACACCCTCGACTTGCTGCAGGCACTGCCCTCCTCACACACCGCTGCAAGCACAGCACTGCCCTGCTCTTCTCACTGCCAGCTGGTGCCCCCTACACCTCCTGCTCCTCCCAGCTCTCTCCCTCACAGCACCGCCCAGCCCTCCACACTGCCAGCTGGTGCCCCCTACACCTCCACCTCCTGCTCCTCCCAGCACTCGCCCTCCTCCATGACCAGTGGGTGGCTCTCAAGCTCCATCACCTTGATAGGGTGGCTGGACACCGCCCACTCCAGGGGGTGGCTCTCCACCTCGGTGATTGTGATGGGGTGGCTGGACACACTCCACTGCAGGAGGTGACTCTCCACCTCAGTAATTGTGATGGAGTGAGAGGTGACAGCCCACTCTAGGGGGTGGCTGAGGGGCGTAATGTCAGCGCCCATGGGTGCGGGAGCCATGGGTGCGGGGGCTGCGGGCAGGTTGTTGGTACGCTTGGGCTTGAGGGACTTGACCGCCTTGAAGCAGCCGCCCACCTTTGACTTGACAGCCTGGTTCAGCAGATGCAGAGGGGGATGGGGCGGCAGCAGCACAGATGCAGTGAGGTTTGCTTTTTGAAAACCTTGGATCGCTATCATCTGCAGTGCAAACCTGAGCAGCAATGCTGAGGTATCTGAGGTGAGGCCTGTGGCCAGCCTGGCACCTGCTGCTGCTGCTGCTGCTGCTGCTGCTGCTGCTGCTGCTGCTGGATAGCTCATGTTGTACTGACAGTACTGTACTGTTGTACTGCTCTCTGCACTGCTATGCAGGCTTTGTGCGTTATTCCTGCTGTCTGAGATGGTGCCATCTCTAAACAACTGTGTGTGTGTGTCAGAGCAAAAGCAGCACAGCAACAGCATCCCCCACCTTGCCGACAGTTGAAGCCAGGCCCTTGACTGTGCTGCAGGTGTTGACAGTGGTGCTAGATGCCAGCTGCTTGGCGTTGTTGACAACACCCTTGGCAGCCTTCTTGCCACGGGCACCTGCAGAAAACAGCAGCGAGAACAGCGGAAGCCTGTCAACAGTAGTTGCTGGAAATGCTGCTGCTGCTAAAATTCAACCACCTCCACAGCAACCTGCCCAGCGAGCACAATGGGCGCAGGCAACACACATGTGGCTTCTGTTTATCAATTTGTAGCTGCTGCTGGAGCCAGTCTGCTTTCAAGCCCGCTAACTCACCACCAGCACGTGCGATGGCCCTGAAGTCGACGTTGAAGGGGAAGAGCGTGCTGCTCAACACCGTGCCTGCGCTGGCAGAGATGTACCTCTCAACGTCTAAGTAGTATGCGTTGAACTTGTAGCTCTCCAGGGCCTCTGCTGTCGTCTTGAAAGTGGGGGCGTTTCCCGCCATGTAGCCGTAGTGGCTAGCAGTTCTGTAGGAGACATTGGTGATGTCCTTGATATGGTTTATGTCGCTGAAAGATCTCTCCCGGCTGGCTACAGGGGCTCTGCTGCTGCTGCTGCTGCTGCTGCTGCAGTGCGCAGCCATGATGTAGTGCTCATTTGACCGCATGTTGATGCAGCTCCTGACAATTGAAGTCAGTGATGAGCTCATTGCTGCAGAACGTAGTAGGACAAAGAGCAGGGAAAACGATGATTTGAGCGTTGCCTGTCTGCGAAACGGACAGCGGTGGGTGTTGCTGGTTGCTGGTCAGACGTTGCGCCTCTTGAAGGGCAGACGTTGATGCAGGTTGTCGATGGCGTTCAACGTAAGTATCATCCTGGGAGCCACAGGGCGAGCAGCTGCCTGCAGGGTTCGGGTTCGCCGTCAGCCCACCGTGCACCGCCGCAGCTTCCTACTTGTTGTCAGCATTCGTAAACGTCCTGCTACCAGGTCAATTGTTCACGTACTGCGATGATTTATGCATCAGCGGCAGATCCAAAGGTAATGGTGGCCCGGTGGCCCTGCAGCTATAGCAGACATGCTTCAACCACCAACCACCAACCACCAACCTCAAGTGGTTGAAGGGAATGTGAGAGGTCAAGTCTGGAAACATACAGCACAGGAGAGCCTGCATTTGCACATGTTTCGTAGTGGCTTGGCAGCCGCCTGAGTAGCATTTTACGGTACACATCAGCTGTTTGCTATAAGAGCTTGATCAGGGGCAGGGGGGGGGGCATGCGTGTGACAAGTAAATTCTTGCAACGGTTGGGAGGAAGACAGTCTCTTGTTTAGGCCCCTTAGAATGACTGCTTACAGGGGCAAAGGCTGCCTCACCTCACTCCAAAGGGGCTTGATTTACAGCCTGACGTAAGCCACATGAATGTACGTACTAAGAGTTTTGCACCAAGTCCTTGCACTGGAAGCTGAGGCAGCAAACCTTTCTGGCTGGCAGCCATCATGGCCCGGGTGGTACGGTGCAGTGTAGATTCATCAAGCCCTACACTTTATGATGCATTCTTGCAGCCATGTGTAGCAGGCACTCCTCCATCCTTGCAGCTGCTCGTACATTACCCAAACATTCAAACATAACAGCACGCTACGTGCATGGTGCACGTAGGTGACCACCAACCACAGCACTGCCATGAGCCACATGGGTGGGGCCAACCAAGCCCTTCAACCAACAGCGGCAATGAAGCCTGTTCAAAACAGCGGCCGAAGCATTCAACCATCATCAAAACCCCTGGCAACCGGCCGCTCTTCTGAAAGCCACAGTTGCCCCAAGCACACACATGGTTTGACATGCGAAGCATTTGAATCCACAACCGCTGGCAGCAACCTCATTGCCAGTGGTGCTGCTGTGCTGCCTGAACCCTCTGCCACACCCCCGTCTGGTTACTCTCCCACTGCTGCATCCGCCTGCTGTGGTTGACAGAGTGTCATAATTCTGCGCCATATGTTTGCCATAGTTCTGCGCCATATGTTTGCCATAGTTCTGCGCCATATTGTTTGTTTGCTGGGCTGTCTGCAGCAGAGGCCAGAGGCCACAAGCATTTGGTTCTTGGGGACCTGAACATGCGCATTGGCAGATTGAGTTGTGACGTGCCCTCTAATCTTGCGGTTCCCCCAGGTCTCAATGACCCGTCAGTTCTCCCGACCTTACACCATTTGAGGTGTGTACCTTCCTACAGGCGCTCTATGGACATGTCTGTACCCAGCCGCCCTCGGGCGCTGGAGTTTATGAATGGTCTGTTTGCTGTCTCCTCGGTTGTGCTCAATGGTAGGACCCATGGGGATGTGGAAGGGGCCTTCACCTGTTATGCCAATCCCATGGGTGAGCAGTCAGTGGGTGCCAGTGTGGTTGATCTGGCCTGTGCCTCCACCTCCTTGTATCGTCATGTGCAGTCCTTCCGGGTCCTGCCTTACAAGGCGTCAGCCTCCAAGGACCACTGTGGTCTCTATGTGTCACTCACCGACCTGCCCAGGCGGTGTCATGAGGTGCCTCGCAGGGGGGGCCGGTGCAGGGTGCACCGTCCCACCTCAGGGTCTGGCTACACTAGCGCCCTTGTGCGTCAAGCGGACTGTTTTCAGGCTATGTTACAGTCTTGGCAGGCAGGTGGTGTGAGTGTTGAGTGTGCGTTGCGGCAGTTTTCAGATCAATTGGTTTCGTGTGCGGGAGGTGACAGAGAGCAGCCTGCCCCTGCCCAACCCGGCCACGGGCGCAGGGACCAGCCGTGGTATGATGCTGACTGTAGGCGGCTTTCTGGGGAATTGGATGGGGCATGGGCTGCCTGGCATGCAAGCAGAGGGGGTGTGTATGGCTCTCAGGCCGGGTGCCCTGTTGCACGGAATGCCTTGGAGGCGGCTCGACGTGAGTACAAGAGCTGTTGTAAGCGCAAAAAGCGGGAGCATGCAATGCGTGTGCAGATTGATATGCTGGGCACCTACTTTGGGCACACCCAGAAGGACTACTGGCATGTGTTTTTTGGGGATAGGCGCCCGCAAACACCTTTGTCGGACGTGGCGGCTTGGACGGACTATTTTAGGGTCCTGTTGGGGGCGGCACCCCATCCACAGGCCCTGTCTGTCGATGAGGTCGCTCTCAAGCAGCAGCTGTACGCAGCAGCCCCTCGGGGTCAGGAGGCAGCCATGGCTGCACTTAACGCTGATGTCACCCTGGCTGAGGTGGAACAATGCATGGCGCTCCCGGCCGGCAAAGCCCCTGATGCTCAGGGGCTGACTGGAGAGCTCTTAAGGCTGGCCGCTGCCCCTGTCCGTGATACAGGTTCGAGTGGTGACCCTCTGCCGGCCTGTCCTGTCGTTGTTGAGTGTGCACAGTGGTTGCTGCAGGCCATGTTCTCTAATGCTTGTGTCCCGGAGGTTATGCGCACCAGCAAGTTGGTCCCCGTGCCGAAGTCGCTGAGCCCTGCTGCCCTGGCAGTACGGGACCAGTACAGAGGTATCTCTGTGTCACCTGTCTTTTCCCGCATGTTGGATCGCTTCTTGAATCAGCGCTTTGAGCGGTTGGCGTCACTCCTGTCACTTCGGGCTCCCACCCAGTGTGGCTTTAGGCCGGGCCATGGCACACTAGATGCCATCTTCACGCTGCAGCATCTGATCAGTGTGGCGCAGCATCGCCGCCGTCGCTTGTATGTGGTCTTTGTGGACTTTAAGAAGGCTTTTGACAAGGTTAGGAGGGACCTGTTGTTGGAGCGATGTCGACAGTTGGGTGTGCATGGCCCCTTTCTGGACATGTTGGTGGCGTTGTATGATCGGGTGTGCTGTCAGGTGGCAGTCAATGGGGAGCTTGGGGACGCCTTCCCCACAGTGTCTGGCACAAAGCAGGGGAGTGAGCTGAGCCCCCTCTTGTTCGGCCTATTTATTGAGTTGCTGCATTACCTGATCAGGCTCAAGTTGCCGGGGGCAGGGCCAGTGCTGAGTGGACTTAAGGTGCCTGACGTGATGTATGCTGACGACGTGGGGTTGCTCAGCTTCGAGGCCTGCGAGATACAGCAGATCGTGGATGTGCTTGATGTCTTCTGCACATTGTTTGATATGGAGGTGAACCTTGCGCCGCACAAGACTTGTGTCGTGTGTTTCCGCCCGCAACACTTGAGGGTGCCTGCAGGGTTTCGCCTTGTGTTTCGGGGCCGTGAAATTGCGCTGCAATCAGAGTACGTGTATCTGGGCGTGCGTGTGCATGCCACTCGGGGGCTTCTGGGGGCGTCGGACGCGCTGGCAGTTTCCGGCAGCAAAGCCATGCATGCCATGCTGACGCGCTGTCGTCGGGCTTGCCTCACCCAGTTTGACATCAAGTGCAGAATGTTTGATATTTTGGTCGAGCCTGTGTTGTCATATGCGTCGCATATCTGGGGCCCGGCAATGTTTGTGAAGCGCCTGCACTCCGCACCGTACGACACACAAGCCGAGAGTGTGCACACCTCGTTCCTGAGGATCATGACAGGATCCATCAAAGGGGTTGCCAAGGATGTATTATACCGGGACCTGCACCGCATTCCCGTCATGTACCACTGGGTAGTCCTGGCTGCGCGGTGGTGGACCAAGCTGTCGGATTCGCGTGATGAGGAGCCCAGGTCACTGGCCAGTTGTGTGTGGCGCGAGGACGTTATGTTGGCCTTGGATGGCTGTCAGCGTTGCTGGTCGTATGGTGTGTTGCACACTATGTCTGGCTTGCAGCTCCTTGATAGTAGCTGGCGGCAGCAGCCTTTGGAGTGGGTGTTGCAGCAGCGGTGGCAGGAGTCAGCTGTGCAGGCTGCCTTGGCTGGCCTGTTCCGTGATAGGTGGCAGGGTCTTACAGAAGGCAGCCCTCGCACTGCACCGTCTGCCGGCATTCACAGGCTTACACACCATGCATGGGTATACCCTCTTGACCCTGGCTTTGATCCTTTCTCTAGAGACCATGCAGCCCCGCATATGAAGTTGTGCTTGTCTTTCAACGTGGCACAAAACCTGGCGCAGTTGCGTGTTGGCTCTGCACATCTTGAAATTGAGCAGGGTCGCAAGCGTAGGGAGTCTGTCCCAAGGGCGGATCGCATCTGTCGTTTGTGCTCTGGTCAGGACGCTTCGCTGGCCAACCGCGCTGCTGTGCTGGCCCGTACTGGCACCAGCAACAATGTTGAAGATCTAAAGCACTTCATTCTTGAATGTCCCGTGTATGATGATCTGCGCACCGCCTGCCCAGCCTTTGCTGACCCGGCTTCAGTCCAGTTGGGTGACCAAGATTGTGTTGCTACTGTGTTTCAACATGCCGAACAGTCGGCCCTGGCACACACTTTGTACAAAATGAAAGTGCGCAGAGCACGCTTGCTTGGCCTTACTATGGGTATTTGACTGACTTTGTTCTGTTTCTTGTGTCCACACTGGTATAGTTGCCTGCCCTCATCTCTGCACACAATAGGTTCCTAGCATGGCTGGCACTTGCTGCAATTCTGGTGGTTCTGCCTTCTTTGGTCAACCCGGTGTAGGTGGTGCAAACCACCGCAGGGGAGACAACTTATGAGGTTCACCTGGCTCGATCCTGGTGGGCAATGCCATTGTTGTTTGGCGAAAATGTCCATGTAACATACTCCCCCATATGTGCTGGTCACCGGGGCCCTCCTCAGCATTCTGATGTCAACAGCACAGCAGTAGTAGCAGCAGCAGCAGCAGCAGCAGCAGCAGCAGTAGCAGTAGCAGCAGCAGCAGCAGCAGCAGCAGCAGCAGCAGCAGCAGCAGGGAGTCAACAAGCTGACTAACAAAGGTCAACGGTTGTACTTGCTTCTGTGGATGCCACATCTATGAATGATGGACTGCCATGCCACTTGCTGTGCAAATGGGCTGCTCGTGACGCCTTCTCTCACAGTGTGCAAATCAAACCTACGCTTGCAAATGTGTGCAGTCGCTGCTTTGAAGCGCATGTCGCAGCACTCACTCCAAACGCCTAGGCAAGGTCAAGCCTCACTGAGCCTCAGTGAGGCTTAGTGAGGCTTGACCTTGGCTTGCAAGTGGCACTGAGCATGCACTGCAGTAAGGCTTGCGGCTGTGCAGCCTGACCAGCCCCACTGGACCCACCTGGAAGTCACAGGCAGTGCTTGGCGCACCCACACGCAGGAACTGCAGCGCACTCAGCCCTTGCAGCGGCGCCAGCAGCTGTGCATTGCACTGCAAGTCGCCCATTCCCAGGTACCGCAACCCAGGGCAGCAGCTGGCCAGGAGGTTGCCATCAGGTGCTGAAGCACAGCTGCCTGTTGGCTCCCTCACACCATTGAGTGTGAGACACTGCAGCTGCGGCAGCTGCCTGTCTGCAGGAAACATGTGCTGCCAAACCTCTGCTGGGAGTGTGCAGTTGTCAAGGCAGAGTGACTGCAACCTGCTGCTGGCTGTCAGGGCTGCGTAGCTTGCTGTAGGGGGGCCCCGGGCCCCGGCAAGGGCTGCAAGCCCTGCTGCAGGAGCCTCCTGCACCTGCTGCTGCTGCTGCTGCTGCTGCTGCTGCTGCTGCTGCTGCTGCTGCTGCTGCTGCTGCTGCTGCTGGTTGTCATCCTCACCAACCAATCTGGTGCCCGCCAAGCTGAGGTAAGTCAGCTGCTGCAGCGGCTGCAGGTGGGACAGCAGCTGTGCCAAACCCGCTGCACCCCCAATCACTGTACACCACTCTATATAGTTGTTGTCCGCTTCAGACAAATCCACGTGCTGCAACAGGGCTTACCAGCGAGGACACCTCCCTCGAATTCGCAGCTGCGCAAGTCCAGGCGAGTGAGCCGGCAAGCGCCCGCCAGCATGTCAGCATAGACACTGACCTGACCCGATATCTCAAGGATATCTTTTACTGTGTTCAAGCGCAAGTCAACAAGCCCCGTTAGAGCCTGCAGGGGCTGCAGGGCAGCGGCGGCCTCACAGTCATACTCCTGTACCCAGAGGTTCTCAAGCTCAAGGTAGGTCAGCTGCTGCAGCCGCTCCAATGCGGCAACGGGTAATTCCGCAGTGTCCCACTTTCCAACCAGGTTACCAAGGCTGAGGTGCTCTAGTGTAGTCGGCAGCAGGGGCAGTGCTTCTGCCAGACCCATCTGATAGACCCCGTCATCAAGCAAGTAACAGTGCCAGAGCCGGAGCTGCTTTAGGGCTGCCAGGCTGGCAGCAGCACTCAGCACTCCCCTAAACTCACGGCTTGGCAGCAGCTGCATGGCAATCCGTTCTATGTCCAAGCTTGCAAGCTGCACGTTTTGCGGCAGCTGGTGAAGGTCAACAATTCCTGACCCGGCTTGAAGCGATATGCTGTCGACATGATGGCCATGCTCGTCGAGATACCGCAGCACGCCGTGCAGCTGCTGCGCGTTGCACGTCGCTGTGATGCTGCGCAGTGCTTTTGCAGCTGCCTGGTGCAGCTTGCTGTGAGCCCTGGCGGCACTGAACACGCTGCGCTGGTCATCGGCTGCGACATACTGCAGCACCGCCTACAGCAGTTCTTCTTCCAACAGCAGCAGCCGCGACTCTTCACTTGCCATTCTGGAGGGCAGCAACAACGGCAGGGTACCCAGGTATTCTTGGCGCAAATGACTATACCTGTAGCAGCCACAACAGCGTCTGAGGCTACTAGCACTGTCTCCGCACATAACACGCTGTGCTGGCAGCATTGCTGTTGTGTTACCTTGGATGCTGAAGCAGCTAATTCAAAGCTGCCGTGGAGTGTGATCACACAGCTTGGGTTAATTTCACCCTTACAGCTGCCAAATGTGTCAGGCATGGCCATCTGCAACCCATCTGTACTACCCAATGCATGGGCAGCAATGTGACGCCTGGCAGCTACTTCTTACACAACTGGTGTGCTGGGCACCCTGTGTACAAGGAGAACAGTGATGACATATGACTGGAAATTTATGATACATTTCATAGCTGAGCTGAGCCAGGAGCCTCTTACATTTGGAGTACGTGCGTGGCCAATTGCACCTGAGTCGTCGGTGTATGCGACCTGTCGCTGGGGATAGACCCCGTCTGGCAGGCCAGCTTCGTCCCAGTTCTGGCTGTTTGGTCTGCTTTCCGAGGCAATGGCAGTGCTGCAACTCGACTTCTGCTCTTGGTTTTTGGCGGGTGACGCTGGAACCAAGAAGAGAGAGCGGGAGGAACACACCTCCTTACACACAGAAATGTTTGAGAAGTTCAGCAAACTGATTGTGCGTACGGTTCGACATCGAAATTGGCATTCCGCTGTAGCAAGCTACAGCGCTGCGGCTAGCCGCACGTGAAATTCCGTTGTCTATACCACTTTCTGCTGCTTCTATGTACAAAGCAAAACATGAACCATATGAACAACTTCTCACCTGCTCGCCTACACGCGTCTGTGAACATCAACCCCGCAGCTGCATGCAGATCACCTGTGCTGCGGTGCTGCTGCCATACATGTAGGGGCTTTCGTTTCAACCAAGGGCTGCTGAACACGGTAGGCATGGTCAGCACATAGACAACATCATCATGGAGGGTGAACTCAGCAAAGGCATTTGACTATGTTGTTCCCTGCTCTCAGCCTTCCTGTGTTCAAGTTGGCCAGCAACCCTGCTGCTCTGCAGCTGCAGCATGCAAACGTTCACTGGTTCTAAAAATGTAGTGCTGACTGATACAACACTCCAGTAGGGTGCGCAGGAACAGAGTGACATGAATCCCTTCGGAGGCCTCTCACACGTCTCACATCGGACATGCCCCCCTCCCCTACACCAGCAGCACGTCTGTTATGTTACAAGAACCACCGCCACATACAGCACCTGCCTGCAACAAGCGTCACAGCGCAAACCGCTCATCAACCAAGCAATCGAATGGGACGGATGTGAACAAATGACCATCTGGGGTGACTCCTCTCCACACATCTATCTGTCTACACCCTGTCACACCCAACCGCCCGCACACTCCACCCAGCCACACACTGTGTACGCGATCAAACAGTACAACAAAAGCATCTCTAGAAACACTCATATCCCCAGCACTACCCAGCGAGCTTCACGCTCGTGAGGTCAAAACCCTTTGTGCAAAACCCTAATACTGCTGCAGCGCCGGCAAATGCAAACAGCACACCAGCAGCCACCTGACGTGGCTTATGCCAAAATGTAATAGCTGGGTAAGTGCTCAACGCTGACTCGTCAGTGTAACAGACAGGCGACAAACGAAGCAGCAGAAGACTGCACAGCTGTACACACACCCATGAGCTGCCAGCCATCAAGGCTAACCCATCTCCTACTACTGAACCCTTGCGTGATCCACACACAGACATCGCCATAGCCATGGCGACGTGGTAGTCGGCCTGACCGGCCGTTCACCAGCCACGAAGGGCTGACAAGTCAGTAAACTGCATCAGCTGAAATTCAAGGATTGAGCACACAGGAAGCGCTCACTAAAGCTCTAACAAGACTCCCCACACCCCTCAGCGCCAAAGCCCCATGCGTGGGCCATGCGCACACTCGTGCCACAGCAGCAGCAGCAGCAGCAGCAGCAGCAGCAGCTTGTGTCGCGGAGCACAGCCCATGTAGCACTGCAGTGCACTCACCACCCTGTTGGTCTGCCACATTCGCTCAACCCTCAACCCACCACAGCAAACAGCGCCCAGCTGCCCACTCCAAATTGTTGCTGGGTGCGCTTGACGGGGTGCAAAAACAATTACGCACTACCGCATGCACACGCAAGCGCTTGCGAGCGTGTGCATGCGGATGTTGCTGTCATGCAGGCGGACCAGTACCAAACCCACATCCCGACTGCTCGGCCCCTGTTTTGATGCTGTGTCCCAGCATGTACCCGATCAGTCAACCACAACTGATCTCCAAATGGCATTGATGGTGATGTAACACAAAGACAACTCAACTTCAGCCGCTGCCTCCGAACCAGTGGTGCTTCCTGTTGAAGAAAAACATGAACAACAACAAAAGCTCAGCTGCAGCGGCTGTGGCGCTTTCAACCAAGGACAAAAGTTGAACCTTGGCTTACAATGACCATTCCATTACACTCGCAAGGGCGCACCATGCTGCTTCAAAGAGACCTTGAACATGAAGGCCGGCAGCTTGAGCCGATACGTAGGCTTTGCCCTGGATCCATAAAAACCTGAGGAATATGCTGCCCATCTGAGGAACAACCTTGACTTTTCTGCCTCAGCAGTCGATCAACCCCAGGGCAGTTGTGTATGTCATTGGCCTGCCATGTCTCCTACCCACCTATTACGACGATAACTCAAACGTGGTACATCAACACTTTAGTGACTGCATCCCCAACCAACCCATATGCACAACCAGGCAGCCAGCTGGATCCATGCTGCCATGCACGGCTGCCTCAAAGGCACCTTTGCGTGCTGTGATAGTAGCAAAACAACTCCCACTGTCGGACAGCAGGCTGGGCTGTTGGTGTCTTGCTTTGCAGGCATACCCCAGCACATCACAAATTGGCAAACATGTGGCAGCACACACTGCTCAACCGCACAGCCGCTGCAAAGCAGCATCAACGGGGTGCCACCCTCGCTGTGGCACTTCACTGTTACCTGTAACTGCAAGTATCAACCAACACATAACCAACACTCCACATTCCCCCAAACCGTTTAGTCACAATCTCACACAATCCCACACACGCCCCAACATAACCTCACTTGAGGCAGCCGCTGAATCGCAGACGGCATTGCAAGCGTGGGGCACTCACACAGCGGCTGTGTTGGGCCTGAAATAACATGGCGCAATGCAGCAAATCGGGCCAGGTGGACCACCGTGTCCGCACAGCACGCAACACCAATACTCCCTCTGTCACGTCACCTCCCTGGGGGTGGAGTGTGACGCAACTGCATGCGGCAAGGGATGTAGTCCTGTTCTAGAGACCAGCGGCAGCAGGGGAGTACCCACATAGTCAGCCAATCAATCCTGCTGTCACAACATCCACCCAGTCGCCCCCTGACATTTGCCAGCACCATAGGTGCAGGCTAGTCAGACAAGGAGAAACAAAAGAGAGTACTTTCTTGCTGCAAGGCCCAGGGCTTCAAACCATGAAAGCCTGTCTGTGACCGGCCATGAAACCTGGGCAAACGTGATATACAACAGCAAGCAACAGCAGACACCCAGCACAGCACAGCACATCACAGCATGCACGTCCTGTGTTACGGGACAGCAGCTGCGTTATCCCCGTGACAGCAGTTGCAGCTGCAGATATCCAGCAGTTGTGTCGTGCTACATGGTTTTGCTGTTGGCCGTTTGGGCGTCACCAAGGAACAACAGCACAGGCTTACAGGCACTACAAATGTTGCCGGGGACCCCATCCTCCACAGCAACAAGGCTGGGTTTCAGGGATGGATTTGGGGTTGAGACGAGCGAGCCTGTTACCTCACAGTCCCGAAACAGAAGCAACTGCAGTGCAAAGACTGGTCAGACTACCAGCATCAGCTGAGACAGCAGTAGCACACAGCAGTACATGCAGCAAGCACCCACATTGCCAGGTGCTCCTTGCAGAAGTGGCCAATCAGTGTATCAAAAGCCATGAGAAACTGCAAAAACCAACAGTTTCCACCTCCCATGGGGCACAACCATTGCACTGCTGTAAGGCAAGCAGCAGCCAAGCCGGATCTCACTTGCCACCCGGGGAAGAGGTAATAGCTGTCTGAGCCCTTCAGGGTTTTGGGGATGAACCATAAACCCCTGCACAAACAAATGCATGACAGTATCGCCTGCATTTCACTGCTATGTAAGGCCAGCACAGCACAGAGTGGCTGTCAGTGCTGCATCCCCAACATGCTCATCACAACCGCACAAACAATGCATGGGAGCGATGTATTGCTGTGAAGCAGACAACTTTGCAAAATCCAGCAGCACTGTTACCAGGAAGGATACCGACACCAGCCGCCAACAGTAGGCCAGCAGCCAACAGTAGGGCAGCCCCTGCTGAATTCAGCAGGACCAACACACTCCATACTCACGCCCCAGCACGACCCATCTCACTCCTGCACCCCTCAACCCCAACCGCCCAACCACCCTTACGCAATCCATGGAGCGGTGGGTGAGGGTCTAACCATAACACCGCCCAACACGCCCTCAATACCCCAGCTTCACACCCACGGTAAACAAGGCGGTCGAGCAGTGGTCTTCTAGACCCAGCACAATAGCATGCACTTTGTAACAGGACCAGCACAGCACAGCACACAAGTCTCGTGTCAACACACACTGCGCCCATGGTCCGTACCATGCGCCACATCACAGCACAGCGTTGCATTCAGCACCGTGCTGCTGGCAGGCACGCCAAACAATGTTTTCAAAGCACGATTCCCACCCCATACCCCAGCACGGACTGCATTCACACCCCTGCCCTCAAGGCCCCCCAGCAGCGGCAGCAGCAGCCCCCTCGGACTGCATCCCCCCCGCTGCTGCAGAAGGGAAGCCCTTCATATCAAGCAGTGCTGAGTCATCTAACAGCATGTCATCAGCTAACAGATCTAACAAGCCATCACCAGGCACCTCCAACAGACCCATTAGCTGCTGGCTCTGCTGCTGCTGCTGCTGCTGCTGGTGCAAGGTTACTATAGGGCCGTCGTGTGAGTGCTGCTGCTGGTGCTGCGACGGGTTGCTGTTGTCTGTTACGGAGGAAGGGCTGCTGTGTGCAGCACCAGAGTGGGAGTGCTGCTGCTGCTGCTGCTGCAAGGATACTATAGGCCCTGACTGCTGCTGCTGTTGCTGGTTGCCGCTGTTGGTACCAAACACAACCGAGCTCAACATGTCAGACTGAAACTGCTGCTGAGGTGCATACTGCACCTGCTGCTGCTGGAACTGCTGCTGCTGCTGCTGCAGTTGCGGGCTGAAGAACTGCTGCTGCTGTGGCTGCTGCTGCTGCTGCTGCAGCTGTTGGCTCCCATGGTACTGTAGCTGCTTCTGGATGGGATCCTGCTGCTGCTGCATTGCAGTGTCCAGCATTGACTGGTACCCACCCATGCCCTCCCCGCCCAAACCCCCACCAACCGAAGATGGCCCACACATACCCTGATAACCACCCATCCCCATTTGCTGCTGCTGCATCTGCTGCTGCTGTTGCATCTGCTGCAGTTGCTGCTGCTGGTACATCCCGGACTGCTGCTGCTGCTGCTGCAGCTGCTGCAGCAGCATGGGATCCACCCACTCAAGGAATTCATGCTCCCCATCAAACCCTGTTGCTGCCCAAGACTCCCCACCAACTGCTGCTGCTGCTGCATGCCGCCCCCACCCATCATCATCATCCCTCCCGCACCTCCCAACGCAGGGGTACCCATCACACCACACCCCACAATCTGCTGCTGCTGCGGCATGCCCATCCCCATACCTCCCATCCCTCCCGCCAACCCCATTGGCCCATGCCCCAGGGAACCCCCCATAGCAGCAGCAGCAGTAAGGCTCTGCATCTGCATGAGGTCACCGGAGCTCCCAGGGAACGAAAACCCGCTCACAAAACCGCTGGCGGCAACAGCAGTACCCGCAGAACCGCAGCAGCCGCCTGCGAGACTCGGCTGCGCCCCCCAACTACCGCTGCCCGCCGTCCCCGGCAAGCTTCCATTCCCTGCGAGCCTACCGCTGCTGCGGTTTCTCGGCGGAGGGATTGCCATGCTGCTGCTGCGGCTAGCATTCATGCTGCTGCTGGCTAAACCCACGCCGCCGAGCTGCTGCTGCTGTGAGAGGATCTGCTGCTGCAGGCTTGCTGTGACCTGGGGTGTAAGGGCGCTAGGTTTTAGATTTTTCTTGATGGCAGATGCCACCAGTTCGTCCAGCTGGGGTCCAGGCTGTGCTGCTGTGGGTCCACCCATCTGGTTGATCGTGCGGTTTAGCTTCTGGATCTGACGCCTGCAGGGTTGAGCAGCAGCAGCAGCAGTTGAGACAGCAGAAACATAGGCAGGGTTTAGTCATGCGCACCTCAATGTCCCCCAGGACATCACTGGGCCAAGAAAACCCACACTCGACTAGTCTGTGATCAATCATGCATGCTGGACACGCTCCTGCAGGGGCTGCTGGCCCCAACTTTGGATAACACTTGGGTTTGAATCACTGTCAATCACTGTCAACAACACTGGGAGGGTTCAAAACTGTCACCGACACCACTGGGAGTTGCCAGTCTGTCGACACCACTGTCACATTATCCTCAAGCTTCACAGTATGCTCAAGCTTCACATTATGCCCAACCTTGACATTATTCTTCGAGAGCTTCACTTGGCGACGAAGCCCATACCCCAGGCTTCGTCGCCATTGCGCCTGCATGCCCTCTTGAGGTGGCAGGTTGATGTTTTTGAGGTTCTACATCCTCCCATAAAGATGTGTGTGGCATGCTCATGCTCGCGGTGGCAACAAAGCAGCGGTGGCGCCTTGAGTCACAAGGCCGGGACATGGATTGGGTTCCGGGGCTTGCATTGGATCGGCTGGGCCTTTTGGGGCCTCTTTTTAACAAAGACTGACTGACTGAGGGCAAGGCTCACCTTGGCCAGCGTGTGATGCCGTTGCGCCTGCATGCCCTCTTGAGTGTGGTGGCACAGATGCCCAGGTTGGCAGCAGCCTCCTTCAGCCCCAACCCAAACTGGGCCTGAAGGTCCTCAAAAGTCAACTTGCGCCCAGCACCAACCGGCCTGTGGTGATACAAGGGGAGGAGAGTGGCGGGGGGGGGGGGGGGACAGACAGGCTCAGACACGGCATTGTTGCAGAAGGCTAGCGACACCCTGACAAAGGAGACATGACTTGGCACCCCAGCACCCACAGGCCGGCAACACAGGGGTGGGGGGTGGGGGGGGGGGGGGCAGACAGACTCAGTCGACTGAGCCTAAATGTCTATACGTCTAGACATTTGAACATATCAGGTTTGATTGGCAGGTCCTCAAAGGTCAACTTACGCCCAGCACCAACAGGCCTGCGGTACAAGGGGGGGGGGAGACAGGATTGGTTTGGACATATCAGGTTTGCATGGTAGGTCCTCAAAGGTCAACTTGCGCCCTGCACCAACAGGCCTGCGGTACAAGCAGGGTGGTGGTGGTGAATGGGGCAACAGACAGGCTCAGACACGGCAGTGTTGCAAAAGGATAGAGACACCCTGACAAAGGAGACATGACTTGGCACCCCAGCACCCACAGGCCGGCAACACAGGGGTGGGGGGTGGGGGTGGGGGGGGCAGACAGATTCAGTCGATTGAGCCTATATGTCTATATGTCTAGACATTGGAACATATCAGGTTAGCATGGCAGGTCCTCAAAGGTAAGCTTGCGCCCGGCACCAACAGGCCTGTGGGACAGGGGGGGGGGGGGGGGAGGCAGACAGTCAGAGTTAGTTTAGACATATCAGGTTTGCATGGTAGGTCCTCAAAGGTCAACTTGCGCCCAGCACCAACAGGCCTGCGGTGATACAAGGGGAAAACAGGGGCGGTGGGGGGGGGCACAGACAGGCTCAGACACGGCATTGTTGCAGAAGGCTAGAGACACCCTGACAAAGGAGACATGACTTGGCACCCCAGCACCCACAGGCCGGCAACACAGGGGTGGGGGGTGGGGTGGGGTGGGGTGGGGGTGGGGGGGGGCAGACAGATTCAGTCAACTGAGCCTATATGTCTACATGTCTAGAACATATCAGGTTTGCATGGCAGGTTGTCAAAGGTCAACTTGCGCCCAGCACCAACAGGCCTGTGAGGGGTCATACAAGGGAGGGGGCGAGGAAACACACAGATTCAGGCAAGGCTGCTATGAGGCTTGTTGGAGCAGATGCCAAGGGCAAGAGAGGGCAGAAAATAACAGCGGCCATTCTTTGCTGCTGCAAGACAGGAAAGGACCCCACCCGACGGTTGTAACCCACGCAACCGAACTGCAGGCTTGCTACAACACTCTGACAACCTTCAGCTCGCCCACTCAAACCAACAACACAGCCACACACACCTGTTGGCGCCGTACTTGCCGCCGCGCCCTCCCTCTCCATCTCCCTCGTCATCAGACCCCACAAACTCATCGTCCTCCTCACACTCCTGCTGCTGGTACTGCTGGTACTGCTGCTGCTGGTACTGCTGTTGGTACTGCAGGGGTGCTGACACAGCAGGAGACAGCACCACATTCTGATCCTCCTGTGCAAGAGGGGTGATGGCTTGTAGGGTGGTCTGCATGCCCTGCAGCTGCTGCACGGGATCAGCAGCAGCAGCAGCACCAGGCTGGCAGCCGCCACTGCTGCCGCCATTGCTGCCACCGTTGCTGCCGCCTGCTAGCTGCTGCTGCAGCTGCTCCAGCTGCTGAATGACTGACAGCACCGTGCTTGCAGGGATGCTAGCAGGACCAGCAGCAGCAGCAGCAGCAGCAGCGGGAGGGTTTGCAGGCTGCTGCTGCTGCTGCTGAGAGCCATTCATTGCAGCCAGCATGCTGGACAGGGCAGCAGAGACAGCAGATATGTCCAGCTGCTGGTTCTGCTGCTGCTGCTGTTGCTGCTGGAGCTGCTGCTGTTGCTGCTGCAGCAGCTGCTGCACATTCATCAGCAGACTGCTGATGTCCTGCTGCTGCTGTTGCTCCGGGGGTGCCACATCTGCCTGCTGCTGCTGCTGCTGCTGCAAGGAAAATGGTGTCACCTGCTGCTGCTGCTGCTGCTGCAGGGATGCTGGCTTTGACTGTGCCTCATCAATATCCCCTCTGCCCTGCTCTGCCTTAACACCAGGAACAGCAGTAGCAGCAGCGGCAACAGCAGCAGTACCAGCCGCCGCCCCGGCAGCATTGGCAGCAGCAGCCACAACGTCGTCCTGGTTGGCGCTGCCTTGCCGGCTGCCGCTGCCTACAGCAGCACCTGCTGCTGCTGCTGCTGCTGCTGCTGCTGCTGCTGGGTCAAGCAGCTGCTGCTGTTGCTGCTGCTGAGAACCAGCCTCCTCTTCTACTCCCTGCATGCTGTCAGACCCAGCCGGCTTCTGTACTGCTGCTGCTGCTGCTGGAGCAGCAGCAAGACCTGGCATCAACCCACCAGTTGCTGCTGCTGCTGCCGCTGCTGCAGCAAAGCTGCCGCCAGAGCCCATCCCACCCCTGCTCGACTGCTGCTGCTGCTGCTGCTCTTGAGCATCAGCACCCCAGCCAGATGTGTAGCTGCCAGCCGGCTGTGGTGCCTGCTGCTGCTGCTGCCTACTGGTGCCAGCAGCGGTGGCGGCTGCTGTCAAGGACATGGAGCCGCCGGCGGCTGCGGCAGCAATGGCAGCACCGAGATCGTCGCCTGCATGATGAGGGAGAAAGGAAGAGCGGGAGGGCGGGGCCGTCATGCGTCAGCAACCATAGCATTATATAGTACGGCGTTTGCAGAGGAAGGAGACGACGTCAAGAGGCCAGCATCTGAGGGATGCCACACACGTTAGCAAGTGCGGAGGGGAACTGCCCTACACTGAGCTGGAGAAGCCCAGAGGTAATCACGCCTCGTCATCATGAGCATCATGCTAACGCAGGGGCAGTCCAGCACTGCGCAGCTGCTGGCGTGGCCACCACCACTCGTGTTGTCTGTGCCAGCAAAAAGCAACACCCAGGTCCCTCGCACCCCACATCCCTCTCCCCTCTCTCGCACAACCCACCACCACCGCCACCAGCACGCACAACCCCAACCCCACACCCACACACCTCCCCACACCCACCCACCTCCAGCAGCAGCAGCGGCAGCAGCAGCTGCCGCCTCGTCATCAGGAGCATCATTCTCCAGCAGTAGCCGCCCAACGCTGTTGCTGCTGGTGGTAGGGCCGCCACAACCCCCACCGACACCTCCCCCAAAGCTGTGTGTGCCAGCCAAATCGGCCGCTAGGTCTCGTAGCAGTCCCCCTGCGTCCCCCACGTCCATGGCCCACTTGCGCAGGCCTACGGAGGTGGTGATCAGCTCGGGGTCTGAGGTAGTCATGCACACGTCCTGCAGCAGCAGCAGCAGCAGCAGCGGCGGCGGCGGTGAGTTCAAAAGGAAGCCAGGTGGGGCTGCGGGTTTATGTAAAGAGCCCAGATGCACGCGCTTCCAGTGCAGACAGACAGACAGACAGCGCGTTGCGGCAGCGTTGACACCTAGCAGCAGCTGCTGCTACTGCATGGGACGCAAGGCAGGTGATGCTACAAACCTGCCAGGATGGTAATACTCTCCTACTCCGCCCCTCAAGCTGGCCACACAAACCACCTGCTACCACCTATAACACCCCCCCCTCCCTGCCTCCCTACACTAACACCCCCTGCCCCCCACCTCACCCCCCCCCTCAAAAAACAAAAACCACATTACTCACCAGCAGGCACCTCCTCAGCAGTGCAATGACCTCAGCAAGTGCCACATCCCTGTCTGCCTGCACCAGCTCAAACTTCACAATTGCTCTCCTACTGCGCCCCTCAAGCTGCCCACACAAACCCCCTGCCCCCCACCTATGCCACCCGGAAGAAAATGGAGTCCACACACCCCTCTCGCCCCCCCCCCCCCCCGCCAACCCCAGCACTTACCAGCAGGCACCTCCTCAGCAGAGCGATGACCTCAGGGAATGCCACATCCCTGTCCGCCTGCACCAGCTCAAACACTGCCACAGGCCGCAGCGCACCAGACCCAGCAGCAGCAGCCTCAGCGGCAGCCATATCGATCATGCCGCTGCCGTCACCCCGGCTGCATCGACGAAGGGTTTTGCGTGTGTACATGTGGCACAAGGAAAGGAGGACATACGAAGACAGGCGATGGAGTCAGCGCAGTGAACAGAGTGCATTGGTGGGGCTTGCATCCAGCACCCTGCGACCCTGAACCCTCAGCCGATGACTAATGAGTGGGCCTTGTGAGCAAGCGGACAAACATGACGGGGCCTTGCATTTATTTCTGCATCAGCTGGATTACCCATGCAAACAACACAGCAGGAATGCCAGTGCCCCCCCCCCCCTACTCATCCACTCGCACCCCTTTTGAGCCACCCACCTGACGTCAAAGACTGGCATGACGAGTGTGCTGTGCACGCGGCAGCGCTGTGCCTCACTGACGCGCAGGTACACCTGCCTGTTGTACTTCTGGACGTTGTGGGACATCTCAGGCTGGGGGGGGGGGGGGGGGGCAGAGGCAGAGGCGAAAGCAGAGGCAGAAACAAACGAAGATGCAGCAGTCAAGGAGTGAGAGGGGTGTGCGGGTAGGTCAAAAAGCGTAGAGAGTGTGTGAGCACAGAATACTTACAGTGTGAACTAGCAGTGCAAGGAGGGTGGGGCTGTCCAAAGACTGACCCCCCCCCCCCCCCCCCCCCGACTACACCCCCACAGCTCAACTGCACCCCTGCAGGCTTGCGTGCCGCGCATGACCCACCAACATGGCACCCTGCTGTTTGCAAATTGACCAGTTCCTCCTGCTGCTGGTGGAAGTGGTGCTGCAGCTGCTGCTGCTGCCCACTTTGACTGCCCTGCTTACTCGTACTGCATCTGAGTATGTCCGTATGCTGCATCCTGCAGCCCCCCCCCCCCTTGCTCACCCCCTTGCTGCACCTGCAATCGTTGCACCCCCCGCTCACACATGCTGCTGCTGCTGCTGCTGCTGCTGGCTGCTATGCAAAGCTGCGACAAATCCTCCCCTTCCCACCCGGCACCCCCCCCCCCACACACCCCACACTACCACCCCCACGGACACACCTCGCATGAGGAGTACACGCGCCCGATCGCCCCCATGAGTGCCGGCCGTGTAACGTCCGTTGAGAACCGATAGCGGCAGGACACGCAGCGGAACAGCGCCAGGAGATCCCCCACACCAGCAATGGCAAAGGGCAGACCCTGCACACCAACAGCAGTGAGTGTACGAGGTTGCAGGCACAGCAGACGCATGCAAGCGAAGTATGCGCGTGCAGGAGTGGTGCTGGGGTAGTAGGAATGAAATTTGCGCGCGTGGAGGGCTCAGGCATGCTGTTGGCACCTGCAGAGGGGATCTGCTGATGCAGGTGTGCAGGGGCAGCAGAGTATGCTCACCTGTGCGCTCAGCACCACGCTGCCGTTTGCCAATACATCTGGCATCCATATCTGTAGTAACAAGAGAGTTTGTAGGGTCAAAAAGCTGGCCATGAGTGAAAAGGGTTTTCAAGCTGGTGATGAGTGTGATGGCTATCAAGACTACCCCGGGACGCACCTGGACCAGAGCACCGCTCTTGCAGCTCGCAAGCTTCAGATTCAGATCAAACAATGCTCTAGATAGCCTTTGCTTTGCGTCAGCTACTTGGAGGACTTGCCCGGACATGGGCAAGTCTGGTGCGTTCGTTGCCTGCATCACTGGCTCAGGCACTGCTTCATTCAAGGGAGTGATTGATGAAAGCGCTTGTATTGTGACGTAACTTGGAAACCAGTCAGGAAAGCGATGTTGTAGGGGAATGCGGATTTCCACCTGACGGCGCAAACGATGAGCCTCGAAACGTACAGAGACGGTGAAGCGTGGCGTGGTACTGGACAATTTCGGGCACACATGGGCCACGTGACCGGCAAAACCCTAAACGCTCGATGAGTCATTGCAAGCAGAAGTGTCCAAACCTTGCTGAGCTTTGTTGTTGATTCAACCTAAGTTATTGAAATGTTCCTGGTGACCGCTGGACTCCTGTAGACTGGTGTAGTGGACTGGCCTTGTGATTCATATGCATGCATGCTCAGCAATCTGTCTGTTCTGCCTGACTGAACTTTCATCATCCAAAATCAGTCCTTCAAGTTTCACATCCCACCTCACCACCATTCACCAACACCCAAGCAGCAGCAGGAGCAGCAGGAGCAGCAAGAGCAGCAGCAGTAGCAGCAGTGCGGCCTGTGGTGCAAGGGACCAGCGGCAACAGTGCCCTGCTGGCTGCTGATGCTGCACCAACAGCATGGCTTGGGCTGTCGACAATCTGCAAACAGCCATGCAATATGGTGAGTGGTCAGTGCAGTCCCCCTGCTGCTGTCACAGCTCTCATGGTCCATGGTACTGTGGTGAAGGGCTGCTTCTGGTGCTCTGCTGGTGTAGATGTCTCTTGTTTTTTGCATCTGAAGGCGCACTTATCGGGCCATCCACCACACACAAGCACTCCATACTCAGCTCCCTCCCTCCCCTCCCTTCCACGAACATCAGAGCACTCTGCTATGGCCCTGGTCCTGATCCAGCCATGCCTCACGCTGTGTGATCATCCCCCCCCCCCCCTTTCAAAAGGGATTCACAGCCACTAAGCAGACACCCTCTCCCCGCCACCACAGCAACTCTAGCACTTGAGGCTGAATCAACTTCTGCTTCAGCATGAGGCATGTCTTTTGATGTTTTGCACTTCTGCCTGCAGGCCATGCCACTGTCCACACAGCACTGCAGCTGTTGGGCACCCAAGACAGCAGCAGCAGCAGCAGCAGCAGCAGCAGCGGCGGCGACAGTTTGATGCATGTGCTGTTGGTTGTGTTGACACAGTGCAGCAGCGCAGCAGGCAGCTGGTAGCTGTTGCTGCTGCACCTGCAGGCTTCTTGTCACAGAAGGTCCCAGCTGATTTGGCGTACATTTCTCCTGCAGCAGCAGGACAGCAGCAGCAGCAGCAGCAACAGCGCATGCAGCTGCTGGGTGGTGGCCCTCAGCAGTTCCTTCAGCAGCAGCACTTGAATAAGCAGCCCTACCACCCACAGCAGCCACAGGGGCAGCAGGATCTGCAGCAGCAGCAGCAGTTGGTCCCTGGGCAGCAGCTTCACCGCTTCCACCACAGCCAAGAACAGCACCAGCAGCAGCAGCAACTGCACCAGCACCACTTGCATTATGTAGGCAGTCGGGCCGCTGTTGCTGCTGCTGCCAACCTCTCTGCACATGGGGGCAGCGGTGCTGGTGGTGGCGGCGGCAGTACATCGCCAGCAGAGATTGCTGCTGCTGCTGCTGCAACTCCTGATGCTGCTACTGCTGCTGCTGCTGCTGGTGGCGATGGGGGTAGCAGCACAACTGGAGGCACTTCCACCAGCGGCAGCAGCAATAAGCCAGCCAACACTGGCAACAGCAGCAGCAGCAGCAGTGGCGGCAGCAGCAGCAGTGGCAGCAGGCGCTTGCCGAGCTCGCTGCAACGCCCAGTGCGGCCGGCGCTGGACCCCTTTGCTGCACAACAAGCAGTGCAGCAGAGGGGCCACGCCCCTCAGCAGCAACAGCCTGCTGATACAAATCAGCAGCAGCAGCAGCACCTGCTGACTTGGCGGCAGCGGCGAAGCACTGCGGTTACACCTCCATCACAACCAATGCAGCAGGAGCAGCAGCAGCAGCAGCAGCAGCAGCAGCAGCAGCAGGGGCTTGATCCGTCTGCTTCTGCTGCCCAGCAAGCAGTGCAGTCTGTATCACCACCACATGTACAACAGCAACAGCAGCAACCTCCAGCGCTTCGGCCAGCAGGCCACCTCCTCTACCTGCAGCAACAGCAGCAGAAGCAGCAGCAGCAGCAGGCCACACAAGAAGCACAGGCAGCAAGACAGGCTCAGCGCCAACAGCACCAACAACACCTCCAGCAGCAGCAGCAGCAGCAGCAGCAGCAGCAGTATTTGACGTCCCCGGTGTCGTACGTCGCTGCTCAGACGCACCCCAAGCGGCTTGCTGGCAGCCTCATTGCCTGCTTTGGCCTGCACAGTCACCAGCTGCTGTTTGCCTCTGGGCCCATGGCCCTAGCAGCAGCTCTCAAGGGGGTGGCGACAGTACGTGGGATGGTGACGGCTGCTGCTGCTGCTGCTGCTGGTGGGGCGCAAGGGGAGCCGGCCTACAACATACTGTTGCAGGTGCGCTGAGCTTGTAAACCACTTGTGAACTTCTTGTTGAAAGCTGGTGTTCGCAGGGTTTGGGGCGTAGGTCTCAATCATGTAGGGTTGCAACTAATAGGTGCTTCGGGTGGCACAGCATACTGATCAATACAGAGGCACCGTGTGTCAGGAGCATGGGGTCAGGCAAGGGAGGTGGGGGTCACAGCTGGACGGCAAGCTCAAGGCCTACTCTGTGTTGCTTGTGTGTGCAACTGCTGTGTTGCAGACGATGCCAGTGGCGCTTTCACTGTGCATTGATGACTGCACAGGCATGCCGTGTATTCTGCGGCGGCCTTGTATCTTTTCTGTGTACATACCATCACCAGCCCACTCGCTGCGACGAGTGGGGAGTGTTGTCAAACGCTTGACTGTACCCCCGGCACAAAGCCCTCATCAGCAGCCTTCATGTGGACATGTGTTTCACCCTATGCTACTGCCTTCTGCGCCCTGCTTTCCCACCCCCAGCCCACCATCAGGTCAAGGGCGGCTGGCCGCAGCGCCTACGCACTTGACTCGCGTCATCAGCATCACTCATGTACTCTCCAGCTGCCTGTCCTGCCTTTTTGGGTGTTTCCTACCGCCAATCCTCTGTCACTCTCTGGGCGTGTGACTGTTGCTAGTGCCAGCGTGCAGCTAGGCAACCACCCGTTCACTTGCCAACCACTGACGCCACAGTGTTTGTTTGTTCTCTTTTGTTATCCTGTCCCATCCCCAGCCCACCATCAGGTCTAGGGCTGCTGGCCGCAGCGCCTATGCACTTCAGCATCACTCATGTACTCTCCAGCTGCCTGTCCTGCCTTTGTGGGTGTTTCCTACCACCAGCCCTCTGTCACTCTCTGGGCGTGTGACTGTTGCTAGTGCCAGCGTGCAGCTAGGCAACCACCCGTTCACTTATCAACCACTGATGCCACGGTGTTTGTTTGTTCTCTCATGTTGTCCTGTCCACCCCCAGCCCACCATCAGGTCTAGGGCTGCTGGCCGCAGCGCCTATGCACTTCAGCATCACTCATGTACTCTCCAGCTGCCTGTCCTGCCTTTGTGGGTGTTTCCTACCACCAGCCCTCTGTCACTCTCTGGGCGTGTGACTGTTGCTAGTGCCAGCGTGCAGCTAGGCAACCACCCGTTCACTTATCAACCACTGATGCCACGGTGTTTGTTTGTTCTCTCATGTTGTCCTGTCCACCCCCAGCCCACCATCAGGTCTAGGGCGGCTTGCCGCAGTGCCTACGCACTCGACTCGCGTCATCAGCATCACTCATGTACTCTCCAGCTGCCTGTCCTGCCTTTGTGGGTGTTTCCTACCGCCTACCCTCTGTCACTCTCTGGGCGTGTGACTGTTGCTAGTGCCAGCGCGCTGCTAGCCAACCACCCGTTCACTTGCCAACCACTGACGCCACAGTGTTTGTTGCTTCTCTCATGTTGTCCTGTCCACCCCCAGCCCACCATCAGGTCCAGGGCGGCTGGCCGCAGTGCTTACGCACTCGACATTGCAAAGGTCGGCCCCCTGCCCCTCCCAGCCGCCGGCACAACCCGCGACAAGGGACCCAACGCAGCCAACGCGGCCATGCTGCACATCACCAGCAGCAGCAACGAGTACACAGCAGCGCGCAACCTTGTGGAAAACATGCCGAAGCGCGGACAGACGGTTCTGCGGGTGGCGGGGCCCTATGCGATCGAGAATGCGGTTCTCGCCATCGCGTTGGCTCGGCCCATGATGGTTGCGGCATGGGGTCAGGACTTAGCGGTGCTGGCAATGTGGAATGCGAACAAGGCGTACGGCGGTTCGAAGACTGGGTTGTTGTTGAGTGTTTTTCGCTGTGCTGTAGGCTCGTTCCCGCCCGAGGTGCAGATTGCCCCTCCAGATGTTCCTCCTGAGCAGCAGGCGGAGTTGTGGCAGAGGGTTCGGGCAGCGCAGCAGCGGCGGTGGAAGCGGTATAAGCAGCGGCAGCAGAAGCTGCAGCAGCAGCAGGATGAGCCAACTAGCTGAGCTGCTGGGTTGTTACAACACGGTGTTGCAAATCCATACATGAGTGTGCTCGGTCAATACAGCTTTGAGCAGTGTGGCAACTGGTTTTGGTGTGAAAGGGACGTTTGTGCCGCTGTTTGATGGGGCCCCTGTTGATGCGAGGGCTTTATTGGCCATCGGCGGTGCTGTGGTTGGTGTTGACCCAATTGGGTCGTATAAGAGTGAGAACCCGTTGTATTTTTGCTGTACCTACTGCATGACTCAGGCTGTATCTAGTTTGCCCCTTTGATTGAACATATCTGACCTCCAGGTGGGGCGGCAAGAGCATTTGCCCTTGCAAGGATCCAAGTTTCAGGGGCCACGACAGAAGAATGCTTGGCAGTGAGAAGGTAAGGCAGCAAGCAGCCGCACGTCTTTCAAAGTTTGAAGAGCCCCTTGCGTTAACCAATCATGCACTTGAGCATGTTCAACTGAGTGGCTCAGCCAACAACATCCTGCCACTCTTGCGCAGCACAGCAAGGAGCCAGCAAACTGCCCAGCTGCTGCAAGTCGGTCAGCGAGCCACCAACCACGTACGGCATATCTGTCTAGCTAGCTGTCTGTAGACGTACATGCCTGGCACGAAAGGGCTCATGGGTTTCAGCATAGCTGGCTATTTGCAGCAGCGGCAAGGTTGCTGTGCGTCCGACGGTTGGGTGTGACTACATTTGCAGGGAGCAGGACCAACGTGCTAGCTGGAAAGAGGTGGAAGGGCAGGCGTGGTTTTATACCTCGACATGTCAAACTGCTTCAGCCGAATGTCAAGCTGCTATTTCACTGCCTCGGCAAAATATGTCCAAAAGCTTCAATACCAACCACTCTTTCAATTGTGGAGGTACCTGTCGCAATATTGCTTGTGTGCCACGTGGCATGCTGTCCAGCGGCGCCCGCCATTCTGACGTGAGCGCGCGAGAGCAGTCAATAGCTTGATATGGCTTGAGTATTATCTATTTCAAACACCGTACGGTGAGTGCATGGCTCCGTCTGGATGTTTCTCAGGACAGGTGGCACAATCGTCCTAGGTGCAAGTGTACAGTCCACATGTAGAGGCTCGAAGCTCTCACGAGATGATTCAAGATTGACCCTCTTGGCTACACAGTCAAGCGGGTGTCGGTTGCCAGGTGTCAGTTGCCTGCTCAACCATGCAGCTGCAGCTGCACGACAGCTGGCTGATGCTGATCCAAGCTGAGCACCCCAACAAGCTCAGCAAGGAAAAAAGAAGAGTGTTCAGAGCATCTGCGGAGATATCTGAACACTGCTGCCATGCTGCTGCCCTGCTACAGCATTTCAAGGGATCGCCTGGGCATGACCAGCCTGGAAGCACACATCAGTGGGGCCCAGCTGGGCAAGTCCAAGTAGTGCCCGACCTCAGGCTGAGCAGCTGGGCAACTTCAAGTAGTAGTACTACCGGAGCCTCTGCTTACGTCAGCACTAAGGTAACAGAGCAGCAGCAGCTCATACCGCTTCACGCAGGGGGTGCCATGTTTTAGTGCTGCTGTGTGCTGCTGTCGCCGGTCAGGGTTTCAGACTGTAGAATGGCCCTCTCAGAGGCTATAGTCACTGCAGCGCCTACAATGTGCGTAGACTGCTACTGTAGCTCAGCAGTTCGGTCACCTATAGCGTGGCTGCTTGCGTCGCAAGTAACTGCTGCAACTGCTTCTTTGTTGCTGTGCAGGATGGCAAGTGAGCCAGCATCGTCATGGCTGCTGGTGCTGCCAGACAGTTGCCTGCTGGTTGTACTACAGCATGTTGCAGACAGCGACCAGCGCAGCCTGTTCAATGCCGCCAGGGCGCACAGCAAGCTGCATCAGATAGCTAAGACAGCACTTCACAGCATTGCAATCAAGTGCGCCCCACCGCAGGCGGACAGTATGCTGGAGTACCTTGAAAAGCATGGTCAGCACGTTGAGCACCTTTCCCTTGAGGTTGAGAGAGTGCCAGCACCGAGGTGGCAACACAACACACAGACAGTGTCCATACGCCAGCTGGCACCCAACTTGAAGCTGAGCAGCTTGCTTCTAACCCACTTGCAGCTGCAGCTGCAGCCAGGCCTGGGGTTTCAGGGCTTGCTGGGGGCTGCTGCTAGGGTAGCAGCCCTCAAGCAGCTCGAGGATTGTCAGCTCCTTGACCGTGACCGATCTGAGATGCTAGCAGCAGCACTGTCACTCCTGCCAACTGGGCTGGAGCACCTGAGCATCAGGTCACTGAGTGTCAACAACAACAAACTTGCGCGATTCCCAACTGGCCCGTTGGAGCGGCTCCAGCACCTTACGTTCCTTGACCTGGCTGGCAATGATCTGCAGGGCCCTGACGAGGCCAGCCCTGCCCTGCAGCCCCTGCAGGCGCTGACCGCGCTCATGGACCTGCGCTTGGACAGCACCGGCAGTTCGCAGCGTGATGTTGTTGTTGCGGCAAACATGCTGTCGGGAGCGTGCCACCTTACGCGCCTGGAACTGCATGTGTGCGAGTATGAGCCAACTATTTTGGCTGGCAAGGCGCTGCTGCAGCACCTACGCCTCACTGGCTGTTCAGGAGTGGATGATGCAGGGCATGGGGCGCACTGTTCCGCGCTGCTGTCCCACCTGCAGCCCTTGCAGCAGCTGACTTACCTAAACTTGGCGGGCTACACTGCTGAGGATGGCAACCCTCCTGCAGCAGCCTATGCGGCGCTGACAGCCAGCAGCAAGCTGCAGGTTCTCAATCTCTTTGGTTGCACGTTGCCAGCAGGTGTGTGGCAGCACATGTTCCCTGCTGGCAGGCAGCTGCCACAACTGGAGAGCCTCATCCTCAGTGGTATACTGGAGCCTCCAGTTGCGCAATCAAGCTGTTTTGCAACAGTGCCGGACGGAGCCCTCCTTGTCAGCTGCTGCCCTGGCTTGCAGCGTCTCAGCATGAACGAGTTGCACTGCAGTGAAGCGCTGCTGGCCCCATTGCAAGGCCTGGAAAGACTGCAGAGCTTGAACGTCGGTGACCCCTACGCAACAACTGCAGGGGGCTTGCAGGCAGTGTGTGGGCTAAAAGGACTGAGGGAATTATCTCTGGCTGCCCCCCGGACTGCAGACGCGCTGCTGTTGTTGCAGCTGACACAGCTGCAGCACCTGACAGACCTGCGCTACTGGGGCCCAGGGAAGGCTGCCATGGGGAATGACAGCTTGCGCATCACTTTTGACTGCAAGGTAGGTCGAAAGAGGCTTTCAGTGCCTGTTTTGTGTGCCATTCACTGCTGCAAAACTGGGGTGCTCCCTGTTCTGATCACTATATCAAAACTTTCAATGCTAGTGCCTTGCCTTGCATGTGCCACATGTGACAGACTCAACAAGCAACGCTTGCTGCCATGCATGCGCATCGCAAGCAACAGCTTGCCCCGTATCATGCTGGGGCCCATACCCTACTGGGATCGCTCAGCAGCCTCAAGGTAGTATCTCACGGCATGTTACAGATCATCTGTGACACGGTGTCACTCACTGTGCTGCATGCGAGACGCTACTGCGACTGTAATGCTCTTTGCAGGACCCTGGAGATGAGCCCGTTTGGCACCAAATTCTCCAGCACCATCTGCAACATCCTGAACCTGAAGTTGCACAGCAGGCGGCAGCAGCTCTGGCAGAGGGACGTGGTGCAGCAGCCTGAGGTCAACAGCACAGCGTGTGCTTGTACACATAGGTCACAAGCCTTCAGCAGTGGTGTGTAACACACAGCAGTGCACACACATTGGCGTACAATGGTTATGTGACACAGGCTCCAACCTGTCAGCGCCCATGCTCTGCCGGGCTGCAATGGTGATGTTGGTAGCGCTGAGTCTTAGTGCAGTGGACCTTCTCAGCAGGAGGGCTCGCTGGCTGGTGTCCACCACACCGGTGCACCGGTGTTGGCAGCGTGCCATGTGTGTTCTGTTGGCATCCTCTCCTCAAATGCTGCCAGCGTGTATATGTACTGTCGTTGCCAGTGTACTGTACTATCGTTGGGTGGGTATGCCGTGTGGGTGGGAGGGGCCTCCTCAATTGACCAAAACTTCGGGGCTGGCAGCTGCGTTTGACAGGGTGTTATAGAGTGCATCCACCAACCATGGTCCAGGTGGGGGTTCAACTGGCCTTACTACCCATGACTCTAAATTGACCTGACATTCACCCGACCTTCATGCCAATGGACATGTCGTTTAAATGTGGAAAGAGAAGTGCAGTGCTGCTTCATCAGCGTATATGCTTATAATTCTTGCCAACGAGGCCGCTCCGGCCTCAGTACTGCAAGTCGCACTTGCTTCAACGTCGGCGCCGGCTGCGCGCACGGCTCCGAACCATGCGGGTTGCATTCAAGCATTTGGGATCCGCACTGCGTGCAGTTGATACAAAAAACGATTTACCAGTACTGAACACGTGCGCGGTCCTCTCGAACTGCCCGCTGGCCCAGCTAGGCTAGGACCAGCACACACAGTGCCACAACGGCATCCCAACGTAGCCCTTGTGGTGCAGCAGGCGGAGGCGACGTGCATGATCCGATCATAGCAGTGACTGTTGCAAACCACTGTTGCAGCTGGCTAGTAGCACACACTGCCCTGCCACCGTATACCAGCCTGCACCAGTACTGTGTGTGCAGCCATCCGCACATGCATTCCGATTGCAGTGACTGCCGGCCACAAAAAGAAACACCAGCAAAAATAAGATCACGACATCAAATTCAGTGGCGGTTGCATTGGAGGTGCCGCCACCCAGAGCGTGCTTTTACAAGGCACGTGCAACCCATCCCTTGCTCCTTTGTCTTCACAACATAATGCGCCACCACATCGCCTACATCTAGCCTTGCTCAAATTTCCATCAAGCGTTTCAACCAGCTGCCGCCAAGGCTGCACCTCACCCCGACAGGTTCTCACTGGAAGCTGCAGCCAGGCCGGCGCCATGGCTGCCTGAGCGTACTGAGAGCTGCTGCCAGCAGGCGTGCCAGCTGAGCAGCCGCTGCTGCTGAGGCTCACAGCAGCTGCAGCTCAAGCACTGTGTGCTGCTATGCAGCGCAATCATGAGGGGCTAGCACAGCTCAGAGCTGTCATGCCAGCGCAGCCATGCATCTCCAACACAAGGGCAAGAGAGTCAGTGGCGGCCGCATAGCGGGTGCGGCCACCCAAAGCGTGCTGCCACAAGGCACGTGAACTCCATCCCTAGCTCCCGCGTCTTCACATAATGCGTCGACACCACCATACCCACATCTAGCCTGGGTGGATTGCCGCCACTCTGATTCAAACACTTCACTTCAGTCAAAAACCTGGTCGAATGGACCCTGGTAATGTTGGCCGGCCAACAGCATCTACCAATAGTGATGTCATTCACGGCCTCTCCAACCTGACACAAAGGCGAGAACAGTACCGAGCCCAGCTGTTGCAGCGCGAGCCTGGTGAACAGCATCCCGGACCCTCCCGATGGGAATGCCAAGTTCCGGGGTTTGGTTCGGTTGGAGTGGATGTGTGAGACCAGCAGCGGGAGGTGCGCAGGCATCCCATGCAGGAACGACAGCAGCAGCGGCACATTCACAAATGTGTCATCGTCGACGTAAAACACCCAGTCGAAGCTCTGTAAAACCGCGCTCCGCTCGTTCACCAGCCACCAGATAGACCGTAGGTGTCTCAGATTTGCCGCCTTTTTCCCCGATTGCTTCTTCAAGTTGAACCTGGCGTCCATACCATCGTCGATAGCAAGGGGTGGAAGTAACGTCACATTGAGGCCTGGGATCTCGGCCCCGCATAGAAGGATGACGCTTTCCGGGGGTACCCAGTGCAACCACCCCGCCACCATATCTGTCACGCGATGCGGCATGTCTTTGGAGCACATGACCACAAACAAAATTCGGTCCAGGCTTGGTGCTGCAGCTGGAGGGTTGAGGCTGTTGCTGTGGGAGCAGCAGGGATGCAGCAGCTTGGCTCGCAAGACATCTTCATAGACAAATGATGTGTCGGACTGCGGGGCAAGCGATGCTAGCCATTCTCTGGGGCAATTGCAGGTGCTGCTGGTGCTGGTGCTGGTGCTGCTACTGCTACTGGTGCTGCTGCTGGGAGGTTGCGCCTGAATGCTGCTCCCTCTGCTGCTCCCGCTGCTCCCGCTCCCGCTCCCGCTGCTGCTGCTGCTGCTGCTGCTGCTGGTTTGGAACAAGGCCAACGTAGGCGTGTAGGTGCTGGTCCCTGCGCACAGCAGACAAAACATGTTTTTGGTATCAACCAACAGCGTTGCAGAAGGTTTGCATAATTCTGAGCTTGTACTTTGTGCACAGCTGCATGCTGCTAACAGCACTTGGGGTAGGGACTGCCTGACTTCTGCCCACCTTGCAACCGCCCTAGCAGGAAAACACACGTGAACATCAACAGTGTTGCGTACATCGTGGGAATGAACACGCCTCGGGGCTTGGTTGCTTCCGCTATGTCTGTCAGCACGCCTCGGAGCCTCTTTGCCTCGGCATTGTCCAACGTCCCCATGTTGATGCGCACGTTTATCGGTTTGAATTGTGTACGTTCCTCGTAGGGTTGGTGAGCAGGAGCGTTGTGCTCGCATGTATCATGGTTCGGGTCCGCCGAGGCAGTCGTCGGTCGGCCGAGGCAACCTTGCTTTCATCGATGCACAGCACACGAGGCCTACAGGGGCACACAGGTGGTATAAAAAAAAGTTCTAATGAGTGTGTAGGTTCCCAGATTGTGGTGCTGGGATTTGCGTCGCCGCAGCCGCTGTTGCAATGGCGGGGTCACTACGACTTCGTCGCACATGAGAAATTGCGGAGGTGCAAGATTTATTAGGAAGTACTACATGATGTGGCTTTGGCGAGGGCCCCGCAAAGCTGATACCAGCAGCAGTAATATCTGACGGATACTAGTGGGCGAACACCACTGTGCAGCATCACTGGCCTTTGCAAGACGTCCGATCCACAAGGCTTGTGCCGCTAAGCGTCATACGCTGGGAGCTGACACCAGACCCATCTGAGCAGGACCAGCAACACAAGACTCTATGGGCTACCCAGAGGCTTCACCGTCTGGCGTACATTGGTGCCATGGCAGATAGTGTCTACAATAGGTGCTGACTTTACATCGCCAAAAATGCAGCACAGGTTGCAAGCTGGTGTGTGCATGCAAGCTGCCGTCAATGCTGGACTCCAGCATCGACAGTGTAACTCCGGCTGCTGATGATGCTGGTTGCCTGCACCACCAACACCACCATCACCTGGGCGTGAGCTGTTGCTGTTTGCTGCTACTATGGATATACTGCTTCTCTTGTCCTAGGATCTCAATGTGTTACACTGAATGGGGGTTTCTGCCCCAGGGGTTTCTGGCCTCTCTTGAGCTGCTCGACTCCGACAGCAGATACTCACTCTACAAGAGGCAACTTTGAAAGTTAGGCATGCCTGCCAGGGACGCACTCCGGCACATGACCTTCGCACGGTCAGACACTCAACAAGCACATGACACAACTGTCATGCCCATTCAACCACTTGACAATTGGCCATCCTCATGTGGCATACTCACCCACTGCTGCTCAAGCTACTCTCAGCACGAACAAACACTCCAAGAGCCAATCGGACAGCAGCCGCAATTGGTCCTGACACGCATAATAGAACTGTAGTTGCACTTTGATGGCACCATGTCAAGGGGTCGCTATTCGGCATGTGTCCACTTCCAAAACAACGTATCACCATCTGCACTCATGCGCAGAGAGATGTCCCATATCACCCCCCCCTACACACACACAACCTCTTGTCAAGGTCTCTTACTTGAGGCATACACCATGTCCACCCATGAGTTGTAGGGCGAACTTCTGTAGTACAAGTAAGTAAAGCTCAATGGTGTGTGACACCATCGCTGGTCAGGCTTGAGCCACCCCAAGGGCTTTGCAGAACGAAGGCCAAGTGCACTGAGGCTCCCATTGTCACAGTCACCACCTCCAACAACTTGTAGTTGGCATGCACGTCACTCTGATGCATCGAGGTGCCACCACCCCACGCTACTCTTCCAATGCCCCCGTCACCACCTCTTCCTCAAGGCACAGCTCTCACGACGGTATACTCAAGCTAGCTCAAAAGGGCACATGATGTATCCCCAACATAGGGCTTGATGCCGCATGCCGCCCTTGCCAAGCGGCTTGGCAAGCATGGTTCAGGCAACATTCACGGCTTGGCCTTGGCCTTGGAACAACTTGGCGGCCATGTTGCCCATGCACCCACATGAGTCTGCAGTGCCCGCCACACTCCCTGACCTGCATTGGAGGCCATCGGGCGCCACGCAGCTGCAAAGCTACCCCAGCCCCGTCTCTCCCAACCCACCTCTCACATCCCCAGACTGTCCCTTCCAGCCCAACTGCCATACTTAGTGTTTGTAATACTCGTCAGTATACAAGTAAGTATCTTGTAAGTATCATAATTGAAAGCTGCAATGCACCACTAGCACTGATCATGGGTGGTAGAAGGTCAGCACCAGACCTGGACACCTCGACAACAACAACTGCCATGAGGGTTGTACCCACAAATGTACCTACTGAGCGGCCCCCACAACAAAAGGACGCTGCACTCACAGCATTTGCAGGCATCAAGCCCAAAAACAGTCATGAAGGCTTGAAGGGACCATGATAGCACACAATAAAAATGTGCAAGCCGCCCTCAAGGGCCCTGCATGACAGGACAACAGTAGTGCGCGCTGATGGTGCCCTGATAGTGATCATACACCACATGCACTGAGGGTGCGCATAGCGTGTGCAGCTCTGGTCGTGTGGTCAAGTATACTGCCTTTCATGCCGTACCTTTCATGAATCGTGCATGCTTGCAGCCTGTCGTCAGGCGCTTTAACTTCTCCCAAAACAAAACCAAGGCCATGCTGCATATGATGCCACAGCATACTATCGTATTGGCCACTTGGCTGAATAGTGCAAGCACTCTGCTGGCATGCCCATACAATGCATCAAACACACACACACACACACACACACACACACACACACACACGTGACTGGCTGTCCATTTGGAAGTCTGCTCCAGAGAAACCCCAGAATCTGCATGGCATGCCTCATCATGCAGACACCAACTACAGTACGATACCAGCTACGAAGGAGCATGTCAATGTGCCTGCTCAACACCGCCGCTGCGATGTATCATGCCATATAGCATGAGCCAGTGCCAAGTCTCCCGCAAACCAGCAAAATAACAGGTGCCGCCCCAACAGCGCCCACAGACGTGGCCAGGGATCACCACGCACCGACAAGCATCGCTAGTAGCTGCATGCACCAAACTCAAAATGTCACATGACATCTGCACATGGCATGGCATGCCAGTCACAGTAGGTGCATCACGCAGCACAAACTGGTGGCACCAACCCCACTCTGTCACACAAGGCATGCACATGGCATGCCAGTCGCAGGGCAAGGACACAGTAAGTCCTGCTCAGCATGCCCTATGCTCACTGCATTCTGATCTTCACTGCCCCACAGGCAGTCACGGTGCACTGTGCCACAGCATGCGCACATCGCCCACAGTTTAAGACCCGCAAGCCACAGCTGTGCGACACTGCTGTAGCTGTGGATCACAGCATCCAGGGAAGAGCAATTCCATATGACAGCGCGGCTCTTGCAATGCGCTTCGTGGGAAGGAACAACCTCTTCAAAATCGGGCGTGCATTGCATGCGTCCATGAGAGACTCCTGACCAGTCGACTGCCAACAAAAATGTACTCTGATGTACCGCTGCCGGCTTACATCCCTGTATGATGTGCATGATATCCTCGCAACACCTAAAAACGCCCCTACTAAGACACCACAACACCTGCACCAACTGTTGCATCGCCTGGATCGAAGCAATCAACAACCTGTAAACACACTACTCCAAAAAAGGGTAACGACCCTTGAAATGCTTTATCAAGACAGCCCACCTTGGGGCACAACTGACCAAGCTCAGGGCAGCCTGTCCTGAAATGCTTTACCAATAACAGCCCTCCTTGGGGCACAACTGACCAAGCTCAGTAACAAGCTCTGCGGCAACCAAGTTGCCACACTGACCGCATCACAGTTACCAAGTGACGCTGCCGCTGAGCCCTTCACAGACCCCTTCACACTGACCCCTTCAAAACTCTGTGGCCACGTGTAGGGTTCAGGCGGTGAAGGGGGTTGCCCGCCCAGGCAGTGGTGCATACTGCGGTGGAAGTGCACCCCGTGGGGCAGTCTCCCTCCCTGTACAAGGCGCTCGTATCCAAGAAGGTTGCCGACAGGGTGTCGACACGGATCACGCCATTCCTCTCGCACACATTGAATTCAGCATCTTGCAGGCATGCTGTAGTGTAGCTCAGTGTGGTGTCGTCGGCCACAAGTGGGGTGGCATTGGCGTCGTAGGCTCCGGCGTACAGGAACAAGCCTTCGTTGGTCGCCGTAACGCTGCAGCAGCCTTGCTGCGGGATAGACTCGCCGCTGATTGTGATGATTCCGTTGCGTGGGCACGTCACCTGGAGGATGCATGAGCAGCATCACCAGCACAACCAGGGTCAGCGAGCAGGTGTTACGCCACAAGCTAGGCTGACAACTTTGTAACTGGCTACTGCTGAGCTCAAGGAAGACTTGTAGTGTGTGTTTAGGACTGATTGCATGTAGAGGCTCAGTTTGTGGTCACCCTGCCGGCAAATTAAGCCACAAGGGCCCGGGGGGGGGGGGGGGGTAGATAAAATTGTTGACATGTACCTTGCTGAATTGTGCACACAGCTGTTGGTTTGGCACACACACACTCACACAAGTGTATTGCAGTAAATGCACCCTCTAGAACACAAGGCACGGTAGCCACCCCAACCGTCTGTGTTCACGCACAAACATGTGCAGCAATGTATCATCTGAGCTCACCGTGTAGCACAGGACAGCGCTGCTGCGGCAAAAGGCGATATCGGAGTTTACGCCTGAGCCGATATCAGGATCGCAATTGTTGTCACTGCAGCCGGTTAAGGCTCCGGCGGTGGTCTCATCGCAGAACGCTCCGGTGCCACTGCTGCAACCGTTTGTGTTGCAGCCGTTGCGGTGTTCTGCTCAACAAATTGCAGACCCGCGTCTGCTCCACTGCACTCGCATGTGCACTGCGCATGTGAAGATGGCAAAGCAGCAGCAGCAGCAGCAGCACCAGGGGCCGTGTCAAGAGTGAATAGTAGGGTGTGCCTGTTGCCTGGACATCTGCGTCTGCTGGCTGCTACTGCTGCTGCTGCTCAGCACAGTGTGCACATCTGTGAAGCAGCTGCAGAGTGCTGATGTCGTGCTGCACGTCTGGCCTGGTAATGCAGAAGCCTGTTGCGTAAGCATGTCTCAACAGCAGACGCTGAGCAAAGCTGACCGTGTGCCCCTGCACGTCTGACTGCTGTAACACCGCCAACTGAGCAGTACATGTACATACAGCACCTGACCAGCACAGCAGTACATGTACTGCATGCACATGCCATGTGAGTGACTCACCCATATGGGAGCAGGGGGACATTCTTGACAAGTTTCACAAGTTTCGCACTTTTCACAAGTAGGGCAGGGGCCTGGGAAGAGGGTGTCAAAGAAGCTGCGGTCATTGTCGTGATTGTGGCCATAGCCATAGTCACGGCTCCTGTAGTCAACTCCCTCGATGGAAGCATCAGCTTGCTGCTTCTGCAGAAACGGACAAAGAAACGGACGCAGCGAAAGACACCGGCAGCATATATCTGAGCAAATGTTGCGATACATGAAAGCGAGAACGATGGTTCTGGGGGTGGGTGGGACAGGCTTGGGACAGGCTGTACAGTGCACTGTAGTGTTGACTTACTGCTGGTTGCTCCTCTGCTCCCTTGGTCTCCATCTGAGCTGCTGCAATTGATGCGCAAACGCATGCTATGCACAGGATCAGTGTGATTCGCTGCATCTTGCGTTGAGTTGCGTTGCAACGTCCTGTCAGCCTTGCTGTCTGTGGCGAGGGAGGTGTAAGGTCCAAGAAGAAGTTATCAGATAACATAGCGTGCCTGTTTTGTGACCAAGAAAAGACGGTGCAAGCTTCATCGTCGCGGAAAACGTCCAAAGTCAACGTTTATGGGGGTTACGTTTTGACCATCAGGGAAACTGTGCATCAAATCAACGCCGTGTCCATTTGGGTATGGATTAGTTGAAAGTGACACATGGAGTTCTTCTTCCAGGCTCTGCGAATGCCCCTACCCCTGGGGGCATTGCCACCAGGGCCCATGCCCTAATCCCCCTCCCCCTCCTTGCGGCCCAAAATGCCCTGTTTTCAAAAGATTTTGACCCCCAAGGCTTCAAAAATGCCCCAAGCCCCACCCCCTAGGGCATGATGTGAGCAATGCCCCCGGTTCTCCCCCCCTGCCAGAAGAACTCCCTGTGTCACTTTCAATTCAACTAATCCCTACCCTGCCAAATTGGCCATCAGATTCATTATGCAGAAGCAGCACAACCACCCAGGTGATAGAGGCAACCACAACAAATAGGAATTGAATCAGAGAGGTGCTGATGCATGTGATCATTGATCAGCAGTAACTGTCATGCCCTGCTCATGCCACCACTACATCAGAGAGCAACATGCATGCAAAGATTTGAAGGCAAACGCGCCACAGTCTGTACCTCTGTACCACTCAGTGGCAGTGACTGCCAAGACTCTTTGTAAGAGGTGTCACCACATTAAAAGCATGCGCCATGTGCATGAACAAGCTGGTGTCACCCAAATCTCAAAGAGAAACCACGGGTTGCACTTTCCGATCTGGCCAGATGTCACAATCAGGGTCGATCAGTACTGGCACAGGCAGCAACCACTATTGTTGCAATCAGTCTTGGAGAGTCACTCTCCACACGAAGCCCAGTGCATATACATCTGTTGACTACGGTGCATGTGGTTCCGCCCAAATTCCACATACCCAGGGGGTGTATCGGAATCTTTCTTTCTGCTCTGGCAGCACATGCATGACCCCCCCCTTTCCTCCGTAGGGATGCAAGAATCTTATTTGTTGGGCAACACAACAGCTGGCACCACAACAGCTGGCACCACAACAGCTGTTCAGGTAACTGTTTCCTGGTCACAAAAAATAAGATTAATATTGTGAGGGCAGACAGCCCCCCCCCCCCCCCCTTCATAGAGGCACCACCCAACTGCCGGCCTCTTCCATGCACGATGTAAAACGTCATCCTGTTTGCATTGATTATGCAAACTGCTCACCCCCAGCAAGATCCTGCTGTCACCTAGTTCGAGGTAGTGCACACCTACACACCTTGACACCTACACACCTAAACCCTAAACCCTAAACACCTGCACACCTTGACACCTAGCCCTGGGCACCCATCCCAGCCCATCATCCCAGAACACCAGCCCTCCAGCCAAGCAGCAACCACAGCTACACAGTCAAACACCCTGTGCTAGTAGCCCTGAGCCATCCAACCCAGCCCAGAACAGCCCTGCAGCCAGGCAACAGTCACAGCTACCACCAACAGCGCAGTGATCGCTCGAAAATCACTCATGCCACACAAGTACCCAAGGGACTGAACAACATGCAGCAGGTTGCCAGGTTGCATCCGGATGAATAGGGAACATGTAGGGGAGCATCCGCCAGTTGTGATAGGTGCGGATGGGCTGTTGATTGCGACGGGAGTGTCTGCGGAACAAAGCAAGTTCATAAACCAACGCAGTCCCAATGAGCCACTTGGTCTCAGATGGCCACGGACCAGGGAGGAGGAATGGGGTGGAAGGGGGGGGGGGGTTTCAATAAGCCCAGAAAAAAAAGCACAGCCTCCCTCACCCCCAGCACAAAAACGTTTGTACTCAAACACACTGAACTCAGCACGGCCCTTTCTCTGCCTCCACTGAGGCAGCACAGCCTGCACCACGATACGAAATCCTTACCCAAGCCGTTAGGTTGTAGCACACTCATAGTTCACTGTAGACGGCTCAGCACCAAGCCAACACACTCTGCTTGAGACGAAGCACAACCCCCCTCACCCCAAGTTCAATAACACACAAAAGCACATAGTGGCTGGCAGAGCCTACAGCAAACTATGCAGAACAACTCAAGAGCTAACCAATGATGTGAGGTTGCAGAACAAGATCCGTCCACTGTGACGGCTTGGCACCAAGCCACCACACAACGTTTGTGTTGAAGCATAGCCACCCTCACCACAAGCCCAACAACACACAAGATTGGTGGAACAAGAGCAGAGATAATTCAGCAAAGCCTGTAGAAAAACAACCTTATGCAGCACAACCCAAAGAGCAATGCTGTTTGGTTGTTTGGTTGCTCTGCAAGATCAGCTCACTGTGACGACTCGGCACCGAGCCCACAAACACACCGCTTAGTTTCACCCAACATACACAACACCCTGACGACAGGTCCATTATCAAAGGCTAGCAATGCCTGTGCCAGCCACAGCTTATCTGAGATATCCATGTCAATATCCACACTCCATCCAAAGCATAACATCGTGGTTGTTGAGTGCTGTGGGGCACATTTCAGTGTAGCAAGCAGACCTGTATGCCCCCCCCTCCCACACACACTCCCCCCCCCCCAAGGAAGCACACACTGCGCGTGTGCCACACACACATACAGGCACATATACACACAAAGACGCCCATGTGCTGTCCGCATAATCAATCAGCGCAATGCAGCAGTGGTGCAGCAGCTGTGGCCACACCCTCTTGCGTCAACGCTGCTGCATGGGAACCCCTTCACTGGTGACCTGCACAGTATCCCAATCCTACTGCAGCTGCCGCAGCCCCTGCTGCTGCTGCTGCTACAGCTGTCGCAGCCCCTGCTGCTGCTTCTGCTGCCTGAACCTGTGCAGCAGTGCCTGAACCTTCTGCTGCTTCCCAGGGACAGCAGAGCACCGCAGCCCCACCTGCTGCTGCTGCTGCTGCTGGGAGGATACTGCACTCTTGTCGAGCCCCTGTGTTGCCCCATTGAGGTGTGACCCAAACCCTAAACCCTGTGAGGCATATGAGAGGTGGGGAGGGCATCGGGAGGGAGGGTGGGGCCCGCTGCACCAAACCCTAGCCCTACCAGCCCCTGAGAGGCCTCCACACCACTTGCCACCTCAGCAGCAGCAGGAACAGCAGCAGGAACAGCAGCAGTAGCAGCAGCAGTAGTGATGCTGCTGCTGCCGAGGACACCACACCCTCCTACGGCTAGTGGGCGGGGTGCTTTGGGACTCAAAAAGCCTGAGCCTGACATGTCAACAGCAGTGGGCTGCAGAAGTCCACAATGTCGAAAGGCTTGGCCGCCTGCTGCTGCTGCTGCTCCTGCTGCTGCTGTTGCTGCAGCTGCTGTTGCAGCTCATGTGCATTGCGGCCGGCACTTTCAAGTTCCCTCATCATAAGTGCACCCAGTTCCACCCCCACCTCCGGCAACTGCTGCTGCTGCTGTAGCATGGGCGTGCCGACACAGCCACTGCGCCCTGCTGCTGCTGCTGCTGCTGACAAGGCTGCATTACCGTCGAGTCCCCCTGATGACTGCTGCTGCTGCAGCGGTTGTAGCATGGTCGTGCCGACAAAGCCATTGCGCGCTGCTACTGTTGCTGCTGCTGACAGGGCTGCATTGCTATCGAATCCCCCTGAGGACTGCTGCTGCTGCTGCGGCTGTAGCATGGGTGCACCTGCGAAGCCATTGCGTGCTGCTGCTGCTGCTGGTGACAGAGCTGCATTGCCATCGAGTCCCCCTGATGACTGCTGCTGCTGTAGCATGGGCGTGCCTGCAAAGCCATTGCGTGCTGCCGCTGCTGCTGCTGCTGCTGACAGGGCTGCATTGCCGTCGAGTCCCCCTGATGACTGCTGCTGCTGCTGCTGTAGCATGGGCGTGCCGACACAGCCATTATGCGCTGCTGCCACTGCCGCTGCTGCCGCTGACAGGGCTGCATTGTTGTCGAGTCCCCCTGAGAACTGCTGCTGCTGCTGTTGCGGAATCATCGGGGCGCCGTCAAAGCCACTGCGTGCTGCTGCTGCTGCTGCTGCTGCTGACAGGGCTGCATTGCCGTCAAGAACCCCTGAGGACTGCTGCAGCAGCGGCTGAGGCAGGAAGCCGTTGGCTGCTGCTGCAGCAGCTGGTATCTGCCCGCTGCCAGCATTTCTAGCCCAGACATCACCCGCCCCTCCCCAGTTTCCAACACCACCACTACCTCCATCGTTTCTCAGGGCACCCCCTACTTCCAAAGGAAAAGCACCCGAAGGAGGGCCTAGGCCGCCGCCCCTGCCGCCATGAGCAGCAGCAGCAGCAGCAGCCTCCCTAGCCATCTCCTGCTGCAGCTGCCACTGCTGCTGCTGCAGCTGGCGGAGCAGATTGTCGTCCTGCTGCTGTTGCTGCTGCTGCTGGCGCTGCTCCTCCTCCTGCATCCGCACTTCACACAGAGATTCCTCCATCATTCTGTCAAGCATCTCCGCAAGTAGCTTCCGTTTGGTGGTTGGCGAGGCGCATGAAGCTGCAGCAAGTGCAGCAGCAGCAGCGTCACTAGCTGCGGCAGCTGCTGCTGCTGCTTCTGCTGCCCGGGGTGTTGCTGCCACTGCTGTGCCGCAGTCGCCTGTCATCCTGCCGCCGCCAGCAGCAGCAGCAGCAGCAGCAGCAGCAGCAGCAGCAGCAGCAGCAGCAGCAGGATCGGCGCTGCCATTGCTCCAACCCCCCGAACCGCCGCCGAAGCTGCATGGTGTTGCTGATCCAAAACCTGCCGTCGCTGCTGCTGTCAGCCCCTGCTGCTGCTGCTGCTGCTGCTGCTGCTGCTGGGTGGTGGTGGTGCGAATGCTCAACACGCCTGCTGCTGATGTTGCCACTGCATATGCCGCCTGCACCAGCGGCTGCTGCTGCTGCTGCAACTCCTGAAGGGTCCTCAATCGAGCCAGCAGCCCACTTCGTGCCTCGATAAATGCTGGGGTACCCCTAAGTCCTGCTGCTGCTGCTGCTTCACACTGCTGCAGCTGCTGCTCCACCTGCTGCTGCTGCTGCTGTAGCAGCCCTAGCAGCAGCTGCTGCTGAGGATCCTCGCCCCCAATGCTGCCACACACTCCCAGTGCAGTTTCCTGGTGACACGGCCCAAGACCAATGTGACCCGGCCCAAACGCACTCGGTCCAATTTCGCCCATGACCTGGCCCATTGCTGGCAATGGCGGGCTCATACCGGGGCTGCCGCGGCTGCAGCAGCAGGAGCAGCGGCGGCTGCGCTGCTGATCATGTCAAGCAGCAGCTGTGTTTGGCAAGCGTCCTCAGCAGCCGCCGCCGCCGCGGCAGCAGCAGCAGCAGCGGGACTGCAAGGCGACTCCTCCATTGCACAATCCATTGCACCTGCTGCTGCTGCTGCTGCTGCTGAATTATCCCATCCACAGTCCATGCTGTACTGCCAGCCACCAGCAGCAGCAGCAGCAGCTTCAGCAGCAGCAGCAGCAGCAGCTTCAGCAGCAGCAGCGGCAGCAGTAGCATACACGTCCATACCCGTGCCCATCTCCATCATACCCCCTAGGCCTGCTGCCATGTCAGTGGGGGGTGTTGGCCAGGCAATTTCACAGGAGGTGCTTGTGCCTGACCCTGTGTTCACCAGCAGCTCCTGCTGCTGCTGCTGCTGCTGCTGCTGCTGCTGCTGATATGACTGCTGCAGATACTCCATCAGCTGCTGCTGCTTCTGCTGCTGCTCCTGCTGCTGCTGCTGCTGCCAGGCAGCATCAGCAGCAGTCCCTTTCAGGGCGAACCTCCATCCTTACGGGTGCTCCGGGCCCGTTTGGAGAATGGACGAGGGTGTAACCCTCCTCTGCTGCTGCTGCTGCCTCTGACAGCATGTGCAGGTCCCAATAGACCTCTTCCTCCTCCTCTTCTTGCTGCTGCTGCTGCTGCTGCTGCTGCTGCTGCTGCTGCTGCCGCCGCCGCTTGCTGACCCTACTGCTCAACAACTGCATTTCATCGTCAGATTCATCCTCAGCAGCAGCGGCAGCAGCAGCAGTAGCAGCGCGTGCGCGCCTGCTCGCCACCCTTTCACCAGCAGCGGCAGGTGCAGACTGTGGGCTGCCCTTGCGCTTTTTTGGTGCTGCTGCTGCTGCTGCTGCTGCTGGCTGGTGTCTGCTGGGGGGTCCCGGCTTGCGCACTTGGGCCTTGAGCCCCGCCCTTCTGCGGCTGTTGTGCTTCTGCAGCTGAGCACGGCAGGACCTGTGTGTTGACAGAGTGACAGTGTGACGGTGTGACAGTGTGGTGGAAGTGTGTGATGCATTGAGAGGGAGGTGGGGGGGGGGGGGCGATGGGGTTGGTCAACTGGAGGGATTTGTTGATTTGAGTGGCTGTTGCGCTTCTGCAGCTGCGTACGGCAGGACCTGTGTGTTGACAGTTTGACGGTGTGACAGTGTGGCGAAAGTGTGTGAGGTAGTGAGAGGGGCAGGAGGGGGGGGGGTGATGGGGGTCAAAGGGTGTGCCAACTGGAGAACTCGCAGAATTGAGTGGCTGTTGTGCTTCTGCAGCTGAGCACGGCAGGACCTGTGTGTAGCAGTGAGAGAGTGTGGCCATGGCAAATTCCAAAATAAAATGCTACTGGAATTGACGGCTGGCTTGGTGGTGATTTCGATCGCCTTCACACCTGACCTGAGAGACTGGGATACGTTATTAAGCCCTCTGGGCACCCTCATGAGCCCTTGAGCTGGCTCGCTGGCTAGCGCCGAGGTTGGGACTCTGTCCCCAAACTACTGTACTGTACTGTAAAATCCGAGGCAGGCAGAGGGGGGGGGGGGCACCACTCTGTCTAAGAGTGTGCTGGAGGGGCAGGGTGGTGGTGTACATGCATGCATGTTTGGTTGGTAGGTGTGACGTGCACAACAAGCTCTGTGTAAGAAGGAGGGGCTCAAGGGCCCTCCCCCCCTTCCTCTCTCCACCCCGTCTTCACTTCCCTCCTTGCCCCCTCTCACCTCCTGATGGCAACCCACAAGGCATAGCTTCCCCCCCCCCCCCCCCCCCAAACCACCACACAAAGCCCACAACAAGGGAAGCTCCTTGACAAAGCCCCCCCTCTCCTCTTTACCTCCTGGCTCCATCAAATGCAGAGGTCTTCTCAAGCCGCCCACACTGCTGACACCAGCGCACATTCACCATCTGAGGGGGAGCAGCAGCAGCAGCAGCAGCAGCACCTGCTGCCTGCTGCTCACCTGCTCCTGCACCTGCATGGACACGCACATGCACAGGTCCACACAGGTCAGCGTGACATGAACAGTGCACCACCTCTAAAAAAATCAAAATCAAAGTGACACCTGTAGCTATGAAGCTCAAGAGCTCATGCCAGCCATTCACTGATATCACGGAGATGGCAGAACAAACCAGACAGAACGAACACTGTGGCTCAGACCAAAGAGTCCTGACGCTGCAAGAAAGCTGTGACTGACGTCACGCCCCCCTGCCCCCCCCCCAGCTGTGATCCACCTGCAGTAGTGGTCCTGGGCGAGGCACCAGAGGGCCAGCAAATATTTGCATTCACACTGAGCCGCACGAGCTGTCTTGAGATTTTGAATTCAAACCCCAAACCCCAAACCCAATGTACCCCCTCACCTGGGCTGCCTGTTGTGCCCTGCTGCGTCTGTTGTTCACCCTCCTCTTCTTCCGCCCCTTCCTTGTCGGCCTGCGCCCCTGCTGCTGCTGACCCAGGCCCATCCTGGCTGCTAGGGCTCTTTGAGTCGCTGCTGCTGCCATCAGCAGCAGCAGCAGCAGCAGCAGTAGCTGGAGTTGGGGGGGCACTGTCTGCTGCTGCTGCTGCTGCTGCTGCTGCTGCTGCCGCTGCTGTATTTGCGGATGCCCTGTCTGATGGCGCTTCTGCTGGTGTTGGCGGGGTGTGCTGGTCTCCTGACCAAGGAGTGCCATGATCAGCAGCCTGCTGCTGCTGCTGCTGCTGCTGCTCTCAGTGTGCGCAGCTCCTGCTGCTGTTGTGCCCTTCCCCTGCTGTGCTCCATCCACCCCTGCTACAGCTGGCTGCGACTGCTGCTGCTGCTGCTGCTCAGTGTGCGCAGCTCCTGCTGCTGTCGAGCCCTTGCCCTGCTGTGCTCCATCCACCCCTGCTACAGCTGCCGGCTGCTGCTGTTGCTGCTGTTTGGTCTGTGCTGCCCTGCGTCTTCGCAGCACGTGTGCTGGGGGTCTCAGCTGTGCTGCAACTACTGGTATGGCCTCAGCTGATACGTGTGCTGCGCATATCTTGTGCCGCTGGTTGTAGGAGGGTTCGTTTGATAGATCCTTGTGACAGCCAGGTACCTGCAGTAAACATGCAAGGTGTCTGTTTATTAGTTGACAGGATATAAAGAACGCTATGCGGCCCCGGGGGGTATGGGGGTGTCATATGCTGATCTTGTACCGCTGTTTGTATGGGTATTCGTCTGACAGATTTTTGTGACAGCCGGGCACCTGTTTGTGGGGTGTGCGTGGAGGAGGAGGGTGGGGGGCATGGGGTGTGTGGGTGCGTGTGCAGCAGGGCAGGGGTCTACTTGGTTCATGGTGCAACACTCTCAGCGAGAGAAAGAGAGACACTGCTGAACAGTTGCTTGCTGAAAGCCCCAGTGCATGTCTTTTTGAAACGGGTGGCACAAAGCAAGGCATGCGCCTTTCAAATCAGGTGCGCACTGGGAGGGTCTGTGGGGACGGGTGATGGAGGAAACTTGGGAATTGCACCTCATGTGATATCATAGTCATTATAACCATGATAGTATAATTGTGATAAGTGCTTCTCAGATCGCTGCTGTGGCAGTGCAGGCAGCTGCCTTGACATTCATGTCACCAACTGGGTTGCTGCACGTCACTGCTGTGGCGTTCAGACACATCTGAAGGCTTCAACGGTCTTATGATAGTGTAATTGACGTAATACGCAAGCGCAGAGAGCGCCACCTGTCCTCTATCAATGCCCGGCGTTGAAAAGTGATGGTGATGCACTACTGTTTGCAGCCCTGCTCCATCTACGTTTGCGCGTTTCCCTCGGCCGGCACGCACCTGGCATCTTGGAACCTTTCTGTGCCGTTCCAAATCCTCTGCCTCCTGGAATGCTGCCGGTACCTCCATTTCCGCTTGGTGCTGTGCTTCGAATGCCAGTGAGCGAACCCTCAGGCCACCCCTGGTGCAGGAACACCTACTTAACGTACACCTCAGCTGTCATACTGTACGGTGTGGTGTCGGAGTGCTTGAACAGTGCAGGCTTGTGGAAGTACGAGCTCAGTTGCCGAATGGCATGGAGCGCTTGTTTCGGGTGCGAAATGTAAAAGATGGCATCACGATCAAACACTCATGAACACCAGAGGCGCTGAGGCGTGTACGAGCGCAATGTTCACTCACTGTCAACCCCATGAAACCTTGACCTCGTTGCAAGAATCAATTGATTCCGCATTCTTACACTCATTTCAAGTGTACATTACGGTTCGTCATATTTCATCGACTGACACCTCACTAGTGAGTATCTGAGTATCTGCGCAGGGCGCGGAGTATCGTTCCGGGGCTGATCACAACACCAGTGCTCAGTAGCAGCGGCCAAAGCCTAGAATTTGTTGACCTTCCGCATGTTGCATCGTTTCCAGGGACACGAGAGCCGTGGACGTGGAGGTGCCCAACATTTGAAGGCTTTGCAGCTTTTGGACTGAGTGGTTCTCTGTTCAGCGCGTGCACCTCTGTCTTTCTGACTGTTGCTCCTACTGTTTTCACCTGTGGGCCTCTGCCCTTGGGGCCTCCAACCAGCAATGGCAGTGCAGTACAGCTCAGCCATGATCAACATGATCTACACCTGGTCAGTAGTAGCACTCAATCTATACATGTACCGGTGCGATGCAAGCGCTTGGCCTGCTGCATGTGCAATGCAGCTAGACGCTGCAAGGAGAAACTTTTGAACACAGGCCGAAACCCAGCACCCTTCAAAGTACTCCATGGCGCAAGGGCAAATACGTTTTTTTGCATCCCTGACTCACAGCACCATCACTTCCAGAACGCAGCAGCCACACGCCCCAAGGTTTACTCAACAGGGACGACGTGCACACTGCCCCTTGGCCCAACACACAGTCCAGGAACAGCAAAACCCACACAGCAAGCTGGTCCAACCCGTAAGAAAGGTTGTCAAAGGAGGTCCCACCACTGCGATCAGTCGCCCCCAACGAAGCTGGGTGCGTCAGGCTAGCACCTGAGAAAGCACCTTGCAAACACGCATTGCTTGCCAACACGCACTGAGCCAAAGCATTCGATATTGACACAGATGTGCACATTAAGACGATGTGCACAGCACAGAGCAGCACACAGCACACACGGCACACCACGCGCTCAGTGCCCCCTGGGCTTGCGCTTCAGCAAGATAGTGTGCTTGACCACTCCTCCCCACTCTGACAACCCTGTCGACCCACTGACACACTGGACAAAACGAGTGCAGCAGCAGCAGCAACAGCAGCGGCATGTCCTCCGCTGCCATGGACACACTTCGAGCCGCTCAAAGGGATAGGGCTTAGGCCTGCGACTTGACACGCCGTGCCAAGCTCTGTCAGCAATGAGCCTACATGCCTTCTTTTCCCCTCAAAAAGCTCCAGGGGGGGGGGGGGCACCGGGTGGCCACACACAACTAGCCGAGTGAACTCGACTGCCGGGGCTGGAGGCAAAGCCTCACCAATGAGGGACGCCGCACACCCTAGTAGGGCTGGAGAGCTTTGTAAACTGGCTGCTGCCTTCAGCCCCACTAGTGGCTGGCGTAAGCAGTCCGCAGTCAGCAGGGCTTCCTAGCCTAGGCTGAGCAACACAGGTGGACCTGCACATTCCAAGCCGGCTGATTCCAAGCCAGCTCAAAATGGGGACCTAGCTGCAATCACCAAATTCAAAACGGCGACTTGTGTCGGCCATGTCCGCAACACTGTGCGGCAAGCCACCCCCACCCACCATAGAGGGTGTGTGCAGGTTTTATGGTGCCTCAGAAATGTGATCTTGGGTGATTGAAAGCACGTCTGTACACCCATGACACACAGACACGCCGCTCGACACTACAAAACACAACAGCCGCAGCTGAGACAACCCTGAACAGGCAAACAACAAGCACACCCCCCCCCTCCCCAGAAACACCACAACACTGTTGCTGCCAAGCTGTCTTCTGCAGACAGCTAGAGCAATATCTCGCAATCGTGCAAGCAGACTGACCAAGACGGTGGCGATGTCACACGATGAGCCACAACGCAAACCACTCTTCAAACTGCTGGCACTTGCGTGCTGCCCAAGTGCCTCTCATTAGTCATGCATCATTACTCATCCTGCGCAGCGCCACAACAACGCAGTGTCCTCCTAAGGGGACAACCTCAAGCGCACAGCAGCGGCATAGGTGCCTGTCACATACTGGCTGCTGCCGCCGCTGCTGCTGCTGCTGTGCTGCCGCTGCTGCTGACGAATGCCTCTACTACTGCTGGCTACCGCTGTGTGCCCAATGCATCAGCGCCGCAAAAGCAGGGTGCAGGCCTTCGCTGTGCTGCTGCTGCTGCTGCTGCTGCAGGCAGGCAGGCTGCTCTACTACTGTTGGCTGCTGCTGTGTGCCCAAGGCATCAGTGCCGCAAAAGCAGGGTGAAGGCCGCCACTGTGCTGCTGCTGTGGTGCTGCTTGGGAGGCAGCAGGGAGCTGCAGCCGCTGGGGCTCCTCAACCTTCATCTACGAGAGGGGGGGGGAGGGGGGATGTTCAGGACGGTGGGTGATTGAGTGTGTAGGGGGTGCGGGAAGGGGTGGTGGTGGTTCGGATGTGCTTGCAACAGAGACAATGCAGGTGTGTAGGGAGGGCAGGGGGCTGGGGCGGGGGGGGGGGGGGGGGGTATATGTGGTGCTGCCTGGGGGGCAGGGAGCTGCAGCCGCTGGGCTCCTCAACCTTCATCTGCAGTGCGTATTGGGGATGGGGGTTGGGGTGGGGTGAGTACGTTCTAGTGTCAAGCAGCGTGGGGTTGCAATATATACCCGAAGTTGTTTTGCACTGCACTCTCACCATCACACGCGCCTCAGGAAACCCAGGAACACAACACCGCCACCCATCGTTTCCAAAACCAAACTTGCATCCACATTCAACCAACACCCAAGGCTGCCTGAATTGGCATCAAACACCTTTTCAACTGCCCCCCCCCTGATCTGCACCCCCAAATCAAGCCTCAACACTCACCACCATGTCAGAGAAGGCCAGGCACACCAGCGGCTTGCCATTCAGCAGCAGATCCAACACTTCAGGGTGCTGCTGCTGCTGCTGCTCTTGCTGCTGCTGCTGCTGCTGCTGCTGCTGCTGCTGTGCTGGCAGCAGCACCTTCATTGGGGCAACGGGCATAACGTTTGTCTGCAGGTCACAACTGTACTGCAGCAGGGCGGGGTACTCCTGCGTACCCCCACTGCAGAACACAAAAGGAGCAGCAGAAGGCATGTGTGTGAGGGGGGATTGGGACATGACGCGCTGCATAGCTGCATGATGTGTGCGTGGTTCATACATGCATGCGAGTGGTGTAGGCGTGGACCCAGACACCCCCCCCCCCCCCAGGGCAGACGCCCTGTGGGTGTACCCCTTTGCAAGCTCCCCTGGGCCCAACCACCCCCCCCCCCCCCCACACACCAACTAAAAGTCCCAAGTTCCACACCCACCTGAAACTGGGAAGGCCCAGCCTCATGTTCATGCGTGGCCCCAAAAACCCAGCAGCAGCCACAGACGGCACATGCGCACCCCCCACCCCCCTACACACACCACCCGTTCCCCTCGTACCCCCTTCACAAGCTTCATGTCTCAAGCCCAAACTGAGTCTCACCCTCCCCCCCCCCACCCACCCACACACACCACCACCACCACCACCACCACACACCCACACACCCCAACAAACAAGAACACACCCCACCACCTGAAGCTGGGTAGGCTCAGCCGCATGCGTGGACCCATGCCCCCACCCCCTCCCACGCAAACACCGGGCCACCTTGCACGCATTGCCCCAAGCGTAAGCATTGCACCCCCCCCCCCCTCCTGAACAAATTCACACACAAAAGCCACACCCACCTGAAGCTGGGTAGGCTCAGCCGCATGCGTGGACCCATAAACCCAGCAGCAGCAACAGACGGCAGCTGCATCACCGCTACAGCACGATCCGCCAGACCCCTCCTGCCAGGCTGGACGTTCCGCAACTCCACAACCTCATTGCTGCTGCTGCTGCTGCTGCTGGTGGCGGTGGCAGTGGAGGTTGGTCGGTGCCACCAGGCGTTTTTGTGAGTGCTGCTGCTTTGTGTGAGGCTGTTGAAGGCTGCAAGGCGGGAGGGCAGGCCGACAGAGGAGATGCCATGGTCCCTGTACACGTACAAAAAGCAAGGGGGGAGGGGTAAGAGGTTGCATTAGTCATTCTGTGTGTGTGTGCGTGTGTGTGTGTGTGTGTGTGTGTGTGTGTGTGTGTGTGTGTGTGTGTGTGTGTGTGTGTGTGTGGGGGGGGGGGATAAGGCTGCAAGGCGGGAGGGCAGGCCAACTGAGTAGATGCCATGGTCTTGGTGGGAAAGGCGAATGGTGGGTGGGGGGGGGGGGGGGGGGGCGTGAGGGCGGGGGGGGGGGGGGTGAGGGCGAAGGGGGGCAGCAAGGGAGAGGGGAGGGGGGGAGACCAAGCAACAAGCGTGCGGATGCAATGCATGATTGTCAGCTGTCCCTGAGCTGCACGCACGCATGCATTCAAAACCAAGCCTCACAGTTCCACTCACCATCCCACACACGAGACCCACATATCAGCGGTTAACACAAACACCCACCCTGCCTCGTTGTTGTCAACAAAGACGCGCTTGCATGTGCATGCGTGCGTGTGAGTGGGGGATGGGTGGAAGTAGTAGGCGGGGGGGGGGGCTGTTTGAAGCACACCTGATGCAGTGTCATAGTCACGCCCACGCACCTCGCTTCCTTGTTGTTGACAAAGACACGGGGAATGTGTGGGTGGCAGGGGGAGCGGGAGGGGAGGGGGGGGGGGGGGGGTCGACACACACCTGATGCAGTGTCATAGTCACGCCCACGCACCTTGCCTCCTTGTTGTTGACAAAGACGCGAGCAGCCCATGCACAGGAGGTGGGGGGGTTCCACACCAGACCCGCCATCACCACACACTGCAGCACACAGCACAGCACAGCACGGCACAGCATACCCATTTTCAGCTGTGAGATTGTGAGCTGTGGGAGTCATCAAAAAACACGTGCACAACATCAAACACTGCATCCGGCAATGCAGCTGCAGCTGCTGCCGTGCGGCCCTAAAGTTCCCCCCCCCCCTCCGCTGCCAGACTTCGTCCGCTGCCGCTGCCGGCATTTCGTGTCTCCCTCCATCCTGCTGGATTTTGCTGCTGCTGCTGCTGATGATGATGCCGGTGCCTCCTGTCAAGCTGCTGCTGCTGCTGCTGCTGCTGCTGCTGCTGCTGCTGCTGTTGCTGTTGCCCCCCCCCCCCCCCCCGCGCGCGCGTACGAGGTTCCCTCACCTCCTCGAATGCTCCTGCTGGGCTGTCCTCATAGCGGGCGAGGTACACCCCACCCAACGTGTAGCTGCAGCACACAACACACACAACATACATAGCAACCAATCAACCTCATAGTGCACACGGCACAAGACAAACATGAAACAATCCTTGTGTGTTAATCCATGTTTGAGGTGTGCAGCCTCTTGCGTGCTGATTCAGTTTGCTACAGCCGCAGCACATGCACAGGGAGCTGACACCTTATGACACTACGGCCGCAACTGCACACAAGCTGTATCAGCAAGCTGGCCACACTAAAGTACCCGGGCAACCTCGCAGCTTGTTCTCCCCCCCCCCCCCCCCCCCCCCCCCGTGTCCCTACGTTTCACCCACAATGCCAGCCCATCGGGCCTTGCTCCCACCACTTACCCGAAGCACTCCACTAGCTTCAGCTCATCAGGCACATACTTGCGGGCCTGCAGGGGCGAAACAGCAGCAACACAGCAGCACACTGTTACACGTATGTATATGACACAGCTGCTGTGCAACCCCACCCAGGGGAGGGTGGTGGTGGTGGTGGTGGTGGTGGTGGTGGTGGTGGTGGGGTTGGGTGGGGGGTGGGGTGGTGGTGGTGGTTGGGTTGGGTGGGGGGTGGGGTGGTGGTGGTGGTGGTGGTGGTGGTGGTGGTGGTGGTGGTGGTGGTGGTGGGGGGGGGGGGGCAGACTGAGGTCCAGTTTCATTCAGATGTCTCCGCTCTTGATAAATTAAATCACAGCAGTAGATCCCCTTTGAAGGAAATTTCCCCACAGATGCCTCATTGGTGCCTCTGTGCCAGTCTGCTGCAGCCTATCAGGTGCTGCACAGACGTTGCTGCTGCTGATGTTTGTAGTGTCATAGCTCCATGTGCAACCTCATCGACACACTACATCTCCATGCAAAGCTTTTTCCACTGCTGCACCAGCACCACTCGAGATCTACTGCTCTGCACTCGCCCACTGACCTCATCGGCCTTCACAAGCTGCAGCTGGTACAGAGCACGCCCCTTGAACGTCCACGGAGAACTGCCGTAACCCATGCTGCTGCAAAGCAACGCTCGGTAGATGTGTGCTCCTGACGCTGATTGATGGTGATGGATGGTTGGAGCACTTCTCGCCGAGCTGATGGCGAGATGCAGCGAAGATCAGCGGCACACGACAGTTGCAGAGGTGACGTGAGGTGTATTTCTGATGTATTGAAGCGCACCTCGCTATCCTTGCTGCAACTGTACTGCTCTATGACAGTTATCCAGGTTAGCACAGCCAGCCTGGCAGGCCAGCGTTTGTTGTGCTGTTTCCTCAAAGTGTTTTGTTGCTCTGCTGGCAAGAGCAAGACGTCAGGAACGGATGAATGCAGTGTGCAGTCTGTCAGACAGGACTGGCACTGATGGACTCAGGAGTGGTCTCAGGAGTGGGGGGGGGGGGGGTCCAGATGATAATATCCTTTGCGGATACTTTCACCACTGGGCGGTAGTCTCCACCTCGGTGGATTAAGCGGTAGACACACCCGTCAGTTCTGCTGAGTGCCGTGGTGAAGCCAGCCTGGCAGCCTGTTGTTAATAAGATCGCAGAGGCTGAAGCTGCCGTGTCTGTCAACGAAAAGAAGTGGTTAAATGATGCATGTGCATGTGCAAATGCGGCTAGACAAGCTTCCAGCCTGGCAGCCTGCAGACAGCCGAGATATACCGTCTCTGCAGCCAGCGGCACAAATTCAACGAGTCACACCATCACATGCCTGGACCTTTGTACTTTTTGCGCACTTGATAAACCCTGTTTTGCCCTTTACCGGCGGCTGAAATCATCTCACCTGCTACCCCTACGACTGATAAGCTGCAAACTTTGTTACAAACCCAACACCATGTCACCAAGCCTTTGGCAACTTGCACCGTCCATTCACACACCACACCACCACAACACATCTGACAGCACACCACACCACACTACTACCAGTCCCTCTGTGTATGGGCAGCAGGGGGTTCCCTAAATCCTGAAACCTGAAACCCTCAAACGTAAACCCTAGGGTGGTTAGGCGGAATGGCAGGCAACACCTCAAGCAGGTGACTTCAGCTGGTAGCAAATGAGCTGCGACTGCGTCAGCAGCAGCAGCAGCAGCGGCGGCGGCCCTGCTGCTGCTGCTGCTGCCACGGCGCCAGCTGCATTCTCGCCTCCAACACCAATGTTGCTGCTGCTGCTGCTGCTGCTGGGTAGCTGTAGCAGTCGGGCTCCAAGGATGGATTGGCCCTCTGGAAGCTCCATGTCAACGATCTGAAGCAGCAGCAGCAGCAGCAGCAGCAGCAGCAGCAGCAGCAGCAGCAGCAGCAGCAGCAGCAGCAGCAGCGATAGTGAGGGGTCAGAATGCAGCAGTCAACAGGCGGGAGTGGGGCACGGGCCAAGAGGAGCAGGGATAGGGGGGGGGGCACAGGTCTTCTGCAGCTGCCGCCGCCGCTGCTGCTGCTGCTACTGTCAGTCCACCATGACACTATTGTTACGCCACCACTGCCACTGACGTGGCCATTCCAGCAACAGCATACCTGCTGCCCGCTCATTCATGCAGGGCATGCTCACTACCAACGGCCCACACACGTCCAAGTCATAGGAGTGGCACATGAGATCAAACCTCAAAACCCAGCCCCTGGTGCCCCCCTCACCTGCTGCTGCCCGTGTGTGTTGCCCTTGGGCACTTGTCCATAGAGATATGTGTACTTGGAGCCCTCAACTAGGACACAACAGATTGGGCTGGTGGAGCGTGGGGCTGCAGAGCAAAGGGGGGGGGGGTAAAGAGGGGGGGGGGGTGATATGTGGTGGTGGTGGGGGGGGTGGTGGTGGTGGTGGTGGTGGTGGGCGGGCGGTTGGGTGGTGGTGGTGGTGGTGATGGGGGGGGGGGGGGGGGCATACACGACCATGCGTGGGGCTGTACACATCACATGCTTGATGGTCGGCAGCAGCACAAATGTGGTAGGTGTACTTGGACCCCTCAACCAGGGCACAGCAAATCGGACTGGTAGAGCTTGGGGCTGCAGAGCAAAGGGGAGGGGGTTGTGGGGGGAGGGGTATTCGGATTTTGAGACATGGGTGGTGTGCGTGTGTGTGTAGGGGGGGGATTCTTTTGGTGAGCATGTGGTTGAGGTAGGTGTTCTCGGACCCTTCAAGTAGGGCCCAGCCAGCATATAAAACTGGTGGGGCCGGGGGCTGCAACAATGTACTGTACAATCAGGAGTAAAACCACACAACTACCCATTGGAACATTCTGTGGAACAACAACCACAGAATGTTCCAATGGGGAGTTGGGTGACTTTACTTCTGATTGTACAGTACAGGGTGTGAGAGATTGCCATTCTCAGCACCTGCTGGCGGCCAGTGGTGTCAGTGACCCCTCGTCATGTGCTACCAACACCCCCAGTCCAACGGGCCCCTGGAACGAAATGTTACACGTACCCCCTGACCCCCCCACTGCCCCGCGCTCCGTGTAACAGCAGCGAACCCAGGCTGTTACACAGAACATCGTCCGTTTGGGGAGCCAACAAAAAGGCTCATTGGGCAAAAGCAACTCTGAACCAAAACAAAGTGACTAACCACACCAACCGTGTCAATGGTGCTGATGGTGTGGTGGCGGCGGGGGAGGAGGAGGAAGGGGGGGGGGGGGAGGAGGGTAAGTGATACGACAAGCAGTGACACCACGCCAAACCATGCCGGCGTTCTTGGACCGCACGCACCCCAAACACACCATACACACAGGCTGAGAGACTGGCCGTCCCCCCTCCATCCCCTTGCCCAGAACATTCTTTAATTTGCCCACCTCCCCTCCCCCCTGTTCCTTGAGGCAACTCACCCAGCATAAGGTGCCGCTTCTGTGTTTTGCCAGCCACCACGTACGCAATAGCAGGCAGGAACGCAGCGTGCGTCACCACCAATCCTCCCTTGCTGCCACCGGACCCATCACCACCAGCTGCTATATCTGCTGCTGCTGCTGCTGTGCTGCTGAACCCTGCTGTCATCACTGCACAGTCAACATCATCTGTCAGTCCCAGAAGCAGTGTCGAGTCACTCCCCTGCCTGGCCCACTATCTGGCCCAGTTGCTGCTGCTGCTGCTGCTGCTATGAAGTTCACGTCACTCGCAGTGAAGCTCTCAGCCGCCAGCAGCTTGTGTGGCCCACAAGATGCCGTGCATTTCAGCAAGAACTTCCCAGCTGTTGTTTCACTTTGCCCAGCAGCAGCAGCAGCAGCAGCAGCAGCAGCAGCAGCAGCAGCAGCAGCAGTACTGGTGTTGCTGCTGCTGCTGGGTGCATCTGCTGGGCCGTACAGTAGAATATCTACTGCTGGTTCGCTGCCCCCTGAGCCAAGGTCCCCTGGTCCCGATTCCTTGAAGACGTCGCTCCACTGCTGCTGGGGCAAGTCACCTGCGGTGAGCGCCGGGGAGGGGGGGGGGGGGGGTTGGGTGGGTGGGTGTACGGACGGAGAGGGGGGGGGGGGTATTTGTAGGGATGGGCCAAAGCGTATGCGTATGTACGTACGTATATTTTCCGTATGCGTATATATACGTATATTATACGTATGTGCTCCCAGATGGCCGACAGTTACAGTGGCAGTTACGGTTTTCAGACTATGCAGATTTCAGCTGCATATCGTAAGGGATGCTTCTTTGAAATACGTTTAAATAATTAGGCAACTTTAGTTTGCCATACTGTTTGAATGCATTAGTCCGCAACCCCAACTTCGGGATTCGCATCAACCGTCGACCCACCGGGAGGGTGGAATTGTGGTGCTGTGGGCGCGCGCTTGACCGCGGAAACAATACAATAGTTGGAATAACACTTTATAAGATTACATGATAACCAAAGGCATAGCGCCAGCCTGCAGTCTTAACAGTGACTTCCCTGACAACCCCCTGAAAACATACGCTTGACATACTAGTATATATACGGATACGTATGTAACATACGTATATATACGTAAGTGAAAAGCAGCCACATACGGTTTGGCCCATCCCTAGGTATTTGTCTCGTTCGGCATCCCTAGAGGGCGGGGACTCCTTGACACATTGCTCCACTGTTGCTGCGGAAGGTTGCGTACAGGTGTTGAGGGGTACGTCCACATATGTTGAAAGTGTGAGTGACTTTGAGCAGGGCGTGCGAGCTATGTCTTCGTGTGAGTGGGTGTCCGGGAGGGGGGGGGAGGGACCTGTGTCACGCTTCATGGGGTTTGGAAGGTGCTTGTTTGCAAGTGCAGGTGATGGTGAGTCTCTAACTCCTTAAAGACATCACTCCACTGCTGCTGGGGCAGGTCACCTGGGGGGGGGGGGGGGGGGGCAGGGCAGGTTGGCGGGGGCATGAGGCGCCCAGAGAGAGAGGGGGGGGCGCAACCAGTGAAGGAGGGCCATGTAAGAGCGCTCACATCTCACAATGCAGAGGGGCAAGGAGGTTGTGCCATTTGCAGAGAGGCAGGAGCTGCGCCCGATTCCTTGAAGACGTCGCTCCACTGCTGCTGCGGCAGGTCACCTGGGAAATGCGGAGCGCCCGCAGGAGGGGGGGACTTATTGTGTGTGGTGAAGGGTGTTGTGAGTACAATGCCGTGCCAAGCAAGCCCCCCCCCCTCCCTTGCCAGCCTCTCTAGATGCCGATCCAACAGCCCAGCATCCCAAATCTCTGCAACAACCAGTTTTGACGTGATATACCACCTGATGTCAGTTTGAAACGCATGCCTGCACCCCACCCCCCCCAACCCACCTCGGATACAACTCACCTACTTCCATTTCAGACGTGTATTTGGCCAGCCTGGCAGCAGCAGCAGCAAATGTGCGTGGGTCAACATCATCGTCATCATCATCACACACCATGCCTTCACCACCACCATTTGCTGCTGCTGCTGCTGCTGCTGTGGTGGCGGCGGGACCACCTGTACCATTCACTGTTGCTGCTGCTGCTGCTGCTGCTGCTGCTGCTGCTGTGTCTGTGTCCATAGGTGCAGCAGTATGGGGTGGCTCTGGTAGGCCCAGGGCAACAGCCAACTGCTGCTTGTAGCCTGCATATCAGCAGCAGCAGAAGCAGCAGGGGGGGGGGATGGAGCCGGGGCATACAGCAGTAGTAGTCAGGATGGCTGCGGTCATACCAGGGCAACAGACACCGCCATCTGCAGCCAACAACCTTCACAAATACCCGCCCCCCTCCCCCTGCACACACACAGCAAGCTGAAAACATTGACACTGAAACCATTGACACTGAAACCATTGACACTGAAACAACCGGCACCATCACCACTACCATCCACACACCTGTAGGCAGCTCTGAGTCTTCAAGTGCAGGCTGCCCCACCATCCAATGTTGATGCAATTCTGTTGGCCCCCTTTATCATTACGCCACAGCGTAATGATAAAGCAAGCTGCCAGCACTCACCTCTCGCTACTGCCCAACACGTGCAAGACCCCCCCCCCTGCCCGCACGTGGGCCGCTACACACATCATCATGCCTTGTCCTGAATATACAACTAACCCTGACCCCCACCCCCATCCACACACTGTAGGCAGCTCTGCGTCTTCAAGTGCTGGCTCCCCCACCATCCCATGTGACTGTCACTCTGATGCCCTCAGCTGCGACGTAATGATGAAGTATGCTGCTAAAACTCACCTCCCCCCCCCCTCCCCCGCTAGTGCCCAACACGTGCGAACCACCCCCCTCTCCTCCCCATCCCAAACCCCCCACCCCACGGGCCGCTACACGCATCATGACGCTTTGTCCTGAACATTACCCCCCCCCCACACACACACATACCTGCAGGCAGCTCTGAGTCTTCAAGTGCAGGCTCCCCCACCAACAACACCTCATCAGTAGCAGCAGCAGCAACAGCAGCAGCAGGAGGCCTCTTGACACCAGCAGCAGCTGACAGTCAAGCACCTGCAGCTGCTGCTGCTGCTGCTGCTGCTGCTGCTGTTGCTGCTGGGTGTCACTCGTAGTCCCAACCCCTTGGGCAGAAAGAGTGACCAGCCAGGCCTCACACACCCACGATGACTTGCTGCTGCTTCTGCTGCTGCTGCTGCCAGGGTGGGGGTGTGGCGGCTGCCCGGGACCAACCCTACTGCTGCTGCTGCTGCTGACTGCTGCTGTGTCTGTTAGACAGGTCAGCACTGCCCGTATGAGGCCGGTAGGGTTTAGCCATGCTGCCTGTAGTGTGAAGGGTTTGCAGCCGGTGGCAGGGGGTGGTGGCCGCAGGGGGTAAACTGGGAAGGACACACTGCCTGCAGGGAGGGGCGGGGGACCCAGGGGGGGGGGGGCAGGAGGAAAAGGGTGAGGGGTGTGATGGCTTTGCGGCCAGTTTTGGGAGCTGGGGGGGCTTGTGGGTAGACTGGGGCTGACACACTGCCCACATCCCGGGGGGGGGGGGGGGCGCAGGAGTAATGGGGTAAAGGTGTGAAGGGTTTGCAGCCAGCTGCAGGGGGTGGGGGTCGCGGAGGGTAGACAGGCGCAGAGACACCGCCTGCATGGGGGGTGAGGGAACAGGAGGAGGGAGAAGAGCAGGGTGGGGGGTGTCAACGTTTGCAGTCAACATGCGTACTTGAGGGTGCTGGCGGGGGGACTGGGGCTGATACACTGCCAACATGGGGGGAGGGGGGGGGGTTACAGGAGGAGGGAGAGGGGGGGGGTATACAGGGAGGGCGAAGATGGGAAAGGTTATCGGATGAAGGTAAAGGAGGAATAGCTACGCTGCAGGCGGTACCAAGGGCTGGGGTCGCAGAGGGTCTACTGGCGCTGATGCACTGCATGCCAGCACAAGGGAGGGGGGAGAGGGGCTTGCGAGGGGGGGGGGGGGGTATGTATGACATAAGGGGTGGCAGGGGCCGGGACTGCAGAACAAGACTGGGCCCGCTACACTGTCTGCCTTCAACTGCGCTTGCGGCCTTGGTGGTGGTGGTGGTGGTGGTGGTGGTGGTGGTGGTGGTGGTGGTGTGTGTGTGTGTGTGTGTGTTGTGTGTGTGTGGTGGGTGGGTGGGTGGGTGTTGTGTGTGTGGGGGGGGGGGGGGGGGGGGGGGCTGCTTACCTTGTTGCCCAGGGTTGCTGGTCAGCAGCACCAGATCACCCTTCCCAGAAGACATCAGAGCTTGGAACCCACCACCTGCCGCTGCTGCTGCAGGTGCTGCTGCTCCTGCTGCTGTGGGTGGTGTGCTTCCTGGTGTCCCCAGCACAGCCAAGGAGCAGTGGAGGGCAGCGTCTGTTGGGGCAACCGCTGCATCCGCTGCTGATAGAGGAACCTCTGCATTACAAAACCAGATGCACCGCGAATTGACACGCAAAGGTGATGACGTTCATATGAGAGTCTGGCAGATCAGATCAGCAGTACAGCACAGCGATTTGTTTGCTTTGCTTGCTCACGACATGTATTGCGTTATTGATTAAAGTGCTGATGTAACCGCCTGATTCGCAATCCGTATGTTCCCGACACCGACACAACTGCTGATGCCGTGCTACTGCTGTCAACCCCTCACCTGATATGCAGACAGTCCCAGGCACTGCACTGTGCCCTGCTGCGTCACAGTCACTTCATTGACACATAATGCCGATCCGCTTCCCGATGCAGTAACCGCAAACAGCCGGCCCTGGCTACAGAACAGCTGGTTGCACAGCAGCGAAGCTCTGGTGTGTGCAAAGTCAACTGCATCTGCTGCGCCCTGGAAAACGCTGTCCGGAAGATTCGAGACACTTCTATTCGCTACGAAGCTGCTGCCTATTTTCCAGCTCTCGAAGGCATGGTTCTGTAGCTGTCGGTTCAGCTGGAGGGGGGTGGAGGGGGTGTGCTGCTGCATGATAAGAATGTAAACTTTTCAGGTATATGTGCAGCAGCAGTTTGACACGGATCAGCGATGTATACTGTTGGTGAATGGATTGGCGTTTGTGTCTTGAGCTGGCACTCCACTGTTATTTTGTCACCGGCAGTCAGGATTGACCTGCCATTCATGTTCATGGTGCAAGGGTACTCTTGCACACCAGTGTCTTGCAAGTCACTCTTGAGTGTACACTATTAAATGCATCATTTTCACACAGGTACAGAAGGACAGAAATCAATCGATCATGTTGCGGCAACATTCCAGCAGTGCAGAAGCCGCCTGCCCCGTGCCAGCTTTGTGTTACCTGTGCCGCTGGACTGACAACAAATCTTGACAGCAAACACCAACACATGACACTTATTCTGACAGCCACAACAGGAATAGTCATAACACACTGGCTGTTGGTGCACACGATGGTGTGCGAAAATAAGGGTGCACAAAAGCGTCAGGCCCCTTTGGAAGGGTCTCTGCCCACCACCACACCCCGTGCAAACAAATCATCTCTTGCACACATGTAGCTGAGAAAAACACACAAAAAACACAACTCTCAATCACAACAACAAAGTCGCCACGTCGAAAGGAAATCTAGAGTGAAGGCGACACCAGGCACCCCCACTGAGCCAAAACCATGGCTGTGTCATAGGCTGGCGCGAAGTGCCTGGCTCTGACCCTCTCCTCCACAAAACGCATGGGGTGTCTATGAGTCCAACAAACAACTACAAATGCAAAGCCTCTGCCCCTCAGGCATCCCACAATACGAGACGCTGATGATGATATCACATGCGCTATCAAGCAAATAGATATCAAACCTCTCATTGGCCTGCATAGGCAAAATCCTTGCAGCAAACACCTGCACAAACAGGTGATGCTGCGTGCACAAATAGTCGTGCGTGAAACGATGAAAACATGCCATCAAACCCCACCGCAAAGCCGGTGGGGGCTCGCATTGCAACAGCCTACTAGGTATGTGCTGCTGGGGCAGTTAGACTGCTCCTATTGAGCAAAATCCGATCCACGGATGCACATGCATGTGCAATATATACCGCAATGCAGCCCTAAATGCATTCCTTCCTCAATCATAAGACAAACATCAGCACCCGGCAGCGGGTGCAATACAGGGTACTGCTGGCGTGCATATTCACATCACCAAATACATGCAGAGGCACATGCCGGCACATGCCGAACAAAGCTCATTGCTGCCACTCCTATGAAAGCAAAATTGAGGGGCAATCAAACCTCTGCCCAAGCAGCTGATACCAGTGGTAGTGGCACTCAGTGAGTCACTGCAGGACATGCACAGTCCGCACAAGCGTACTCATGCAATATAGCTTTTGTGTATAGCCGCCAGGTGCCTTCACTGGCCCCTCACTTTGCGCTGCTCACAACCCCATCAAGCTAGCTGTGCCTCCTGGCACAACAACCTCATCATGGACACTCGAGCAATCCCCCCTGGGTACGTGGGTCCATCGTGGACACTCGAGCAATCCCCCCTGGGTACGTGGGGTCCATCGTGGACACTCGAGCAATCCCCCCTGGGTACGTGGGGTCCATCGTGGACACTCGAGCAATCCCCCCCCCCCCCCCCCCCCCGGGTACGTGGGGTCCAACAACACTACCGGCAGCCCCAAACATCAATGCAAGAGCACCTTTGCCACGTAGGTTGTGGCATCTTCCTTGTGTGCACATGGCGGGCAATGAACAACACCAACACAACGACAAGGAAGCCACCACATGACAACACAC
>VIIQ02000728.1:0-14878 GCA_007449985.2 Desmodesmus armatus
GGAGCGGACCAGTGAGGCCAGGTTGACTTGTGCAAGGGGTGCTGTGGGTAAGTGTTGAGCTGGTTTGCATCCACCTGCCCAAGTGCCACTGGTTGTATCTGGAGGACATGCATCCAAGTATGGTCCAAGTCAGGCAATCAAGCAATCATTCCTGAGTTGCACGCACCTGATGATTGTTGTTTGCCACGGATGGCAGCTACAAGAGAAACCAGTATGTGCTGGGTGTGCTGCTGTGCCACAGGTCAGTGGCGGCGTGCGTGTGTTCTGCTGTGAGGCCCTCATGAGGGGCTGCAGCGACAGAGCAGCACTCAGCAGCAGCGAGGCCTATGCAGCAGAACCAGGGGCTTCTGCAGCAGCAGGCCCCACTGGGACTGACACTGATGGCATCACTGGGGTGACTGCAACCCCTGGCAACGGCGGGGCAGGTGGCAGCAGCAGCAGCAGCAGCTGGCGGCAGTGGAGGTACTCCTGAGCCTGAGGCAACGGCGCAGAAGCAGCAGCAACAGATGTGGGCAATCATGGGCTTTGGTGGCTGTTCATAGACAATTATCAGCTGCCGCCTGATGCAGCAGACCAGCAGGTGAGCCAGCCTGGCACGGGAATGAGCATGTGGCTGGTGCAGCTGTTGGTCCAACCGGTCAGGGTGGGGCGGTGTGCAGTGTATGCAAGTAGGGGTTGAGGTGTACAGCGAGGTGCGGGGCAGTGTTGCTTCTTGTATGTATGGTGTATTGCCACGCATGCAGAGAGGAATTGGTGCAGTCCACCCCATGGGAGAGGTTACCGATGTGGCCTGTGCTGACGTGCTGCTTGTGCTCCCCCCTCCCCCTGTCCCTCCACAGGCAGGTGACAAGGAGCATGACCCGCTGGCCAAGGGCCGTGTGGCTTGGGGTGCACCCTGCAGCACGACTGGGCTGCCAGCAGTGGCCCCCGCCAGTCGACCTAGACCCAGTGGACCAGGACACCAGCAGCGCTATGCAGCACTGGGTGGTGCTGCCAGCAGTGCTGGCGCTGGCCTGGTTGCTGCTGCCACTGCTGTTGCTGCCGCTGCCCAGCCGCCGCCTGCATCAGCCCTCACAGCCTGGCCATGAGGCTGGGGAGGCAGCCAAGCAGCAGGCATCACAGGTGGGTGGCAGGAGGTCACAGGGCCAGGGAGGGGAAGCAGTGGAGCAGGCTGCTGCACTTGACCGCAAGGCTGTTGCCTGTCTTTTGCTGCCATGTCCTATACATGCTGATCTACTACTCGTGAGGCCGGTCTGTGGGAGTGCATGTTGGTTTGTGTAGTGTGCACACCAGCATACCTCTCTGCAGCAATACGATGCAGTCAGGCACCCAGCAGCCGGGCTGTTTGATGTTCCCTGTCCCCTCCTGCCTTCTGAGTTCCTTGCCACGCGGCTGTTTATCCTGTGCCTGTGGTGCTTGCTGCCTCAGATGTGACCCGCGAGCCAGCCAGCTGCTGCTTGCGCACCGTGGTCTGCTGACGCCGCCCCCAGCTGGCGCGTCTGGCTGCCAAGATGGCTGAGGTGGGCATGGCCAGTGAGCTGAGGGAGCTGGTGGCAGCCAGCGGGGCATCAGGCAGCCACGCAGGACAGGCCGTGGGCTTTGTGGCGGCAGCACTCACAGGTGAGGGATCCATAAAGGGGCGGCACTTGCTGGGGCTGCAGCTGGTGGGAAGGATGCAGGCCACAGCATACATACCCCTCTTTTTTTATCGTGGTTTTTCCCACAGACTGCAGCAGACCCTGTATATTTGTTGTCGAGCTTGCCTGGGGCACCCAGTCGAGATCAGTGCTGGATCAGTGCTGGATGTGACCTTCTGTGTGCCAGCTGTGCAGCTTCTTCTTCGTTCGCTAACGCGGTGGGTTGTTTTGGTGGCCTGCTGTGCAGGCGACCTGGAGCTGTTGCAGCGGGCGCTGCAGCACAGCAACACGGCTGCCCTGGCAGCATTGCAGGCCAACACCTACAGGCTGCCCAGCGCATTGGTGACAGAGCAGGCATGGAACAGCACTTTGCAGCACGTTGGCAGCATGGTGGCGGCACACACGACCAGCAGCTATGCATACTACGCTGTCACACAGTCAGGGCTCTGATTCTGGCAAGTGGAGCATGGGGCCCTTCATGGTGTGCTAGGCTGTGGGGATGCTGCCGCAACGGCAGCAATGCCCTGAGACTGCAGTCCATGAGTGATTCCCCTGGAGCTTTGTCCTACTGCCAGACCAGTCCAGGGCGGTCCAAACTCCTTCAGCTGACCAGGTCAAACTTACTTGTAACAACAGTGTACTCCATCTGTCACGCATGGCCAACCACGCCAGTCCTCATGAAGCTGCTTGATGGTGTGATTGCATTATCCTTTGTCCAAGGATCCCTAGCTTGAAGGGTTTCGCACGATGTCTGCAAGCAACAACAGTCAGAAGGACGTGGTCTTCGATTTGGACGCTGCTTCGTTCTCATCTGATGAGTTTCGAATGTACCAGTTCAAGGTGCGGCTGGCGTGATCGGCCATTGGGCCGATCTCTGCACAGCAGTAGGAGTATGAGGGAGGGTCCTCACCCGAAACTGCCCATGCTGCAGGTGAAGCGCTGCCCACGCTCTCGCCCCCATGATTGGACACAGGTAAACCAATCAGTAAAGTCGGCTGAGTGTGCCAGTGATGGTATCTGTTCATGTTGATGGTAGGGACCCTGGAACTGTACTGATGGTGGTGTTATGTTTGTTCTGCTGCAGTGCCCGTTTGCACATCCTGGAGAGAAGGCAAAACGACGCTGCCCAAAGCGTTACCGCTACTCTGGCACTGCCTGCCCGGAGTTCCGCAGGGTGAGCCAGAGCAACAGCACAGCAGGGGCCAGCAGTAGGCAGGGTGCATGGCACATGGGTGCTGTTGTCATGGTGAAGGTATGGTTGCGCTGTTTGTTCTTGATCACAATATCTTGTTCCTGACCACGTCTGCTGTTGTTGCTGATGGTGCAGAATGGCTGCTGCAGACGTCAGGATGCATGCCCCTTTGCACACGGCGTGTTTGAGTGCTGGCTGCACCCATCCCGCTACAGGACTCAGGTGAGAGATATAGCCGTGGCTGCATCGTCCACACAACATACTGTGCTGCACCTAATCAATCGCCACAGCATGCGAGGACAAGTCCAGTTGCAACGGGGGGTGCTGCATTGGCTGAGGGATCTGGTCCAGTCAGTGTCCTGGCCCTAGACACATGTCACAAACACCAACTCACCCCATGTTCGCAGCTTGTAGCAGACGCGGTTGAGACTGGTCTGACCATTGCCGCAGATGTGCACTGATGGTGTGGGCTGCAAGCGCCGGGTGTGCTTCTTTGCCCACGCTGAGGCTGAGCTGCGCAAGCCTGAGGAGGACCCTGTCTGGCTGCAGCAGCAGATGCAGTCGGAGATGCAAGCAGGTGGGCTGGGGGAGCGTGGCAAAAGCCTGGCAGCAGGCTGGCACAGGCTCGTGAGGTTGGTCATGCATCCCACACCGCAATCTGCTGCAGCCAACTGACTGTGGGTCGTTCTGAGCGATGTGCAGTAGTGTGGTGGCTGGGTTGAAATTGCAGTGTTTGGTGGCAGTAGGGTGATTGCGCCGCTGCTTCCAACAGAACTGACGGTGCACACTGAGCTCCTTATCAGGCTCCCTCCTTTCCCTCCACACCTTCACTGACTAGTGGTCTTGGCTGGCGCGTTTGCTGTCTGCAGAGCAGCAAGCCCAGCAGTCTCAGGCGCTGAAGATGTTCTCAGCGCTGCTGGGCAGCAGGGCAGTGGGCAGGCACAAGGAGCCATGAACAGCGCAGCAGCGGCTGCAGCAGCAGCCGACCGGTCCGCAGCAGCAGCAGCTGTCGCTGGAGGGGCCAACAGCAGCCTGGAGGTGGGTGCCTTCCCCTGTGTCAAAGCAGCACATGGCAGCCCGGTGACTGCGGGTGTCGAGCTCAAAAGCTCATTCTGCAGCCCACAAAGGTGTGGCATGTGTAGGTATCGCTAGGTCACTTGTGGTTGACTCCACTCAAACAGTATACCTGCCGTATGTATGGCTGAAACGGTTGCCATGGCATGCAGATGCAGCCATGAAACATGCGTTTGAGCTTTCATGTCATGTATGTACGTGGTTGTGTGCAGGCGGCCCTCAAGCTGTTGCTAGGTGGAGCAGCCCCAATGCAGGAGGCAGCAGCAGCAGTCAAGCCAGCTGCTTCACAACAGCCGGCATCTGTACCAGCAGCAGCAGCCGTGCCCAGCCAACAAACTCCAATGCAGCTGCTGCAGCAGCTGCTGCAGGGCCAGCCGGCAACAGCGCCAGTGCAGGCGCCGGCAGCACCAAGCAGCAGTGACCAAGCAGCTGCCGCGCTCTTGCAGCTGCTGGGTATGGGCAGGCCAGCAGCTGCGGCGGCGGCAGCTCCTGCAGCTGCAGCCCCGCAACCAGCAGCAGCTGCTCAGCTGCGTGCCTTGCTGTCAAACGGCAGTGCGACAGACAGCAGCAATCCTGCAAGCCTTGACCTGCAGGTATGTGTTCTCAACCTGTTGTAGCATTGGTGTACCGACTCGATCAGAGCACAGCTTTGATGCGGTTTGAGTTGTCATGCGCCATGTGACTTGCTGCCTGCATGTCTGGTGGTCACCCACATGTGGCAATGTCAGTATGGGTGGCAAAACCTTACTGAACATACCATCTGATCCAACCTGGTGACTTGCAAAATGTATGTGATTGTCTGTGTGGATCAGTGAAGCTATTGCAGCAAGCCTTGCAGCAGCAGCCAGCCCAGCAACCAGCCGCAGCAGTTGCACCCTCCAATGCAGCAGGTGATGCTGCAGTTGCATCGCAGCTGCTGGAGGCACTGGGGGCCCTGCAGGTCAGCAGCAGTCAGCCACAGGCAGCAGCACCAGCCCCGCAACCAGGTGGGCATGCCGCCTCCAACCCAGCTGCTCTGCTGGCGCAGTTGCAGCAGCTTGGCTTGGCCCCACCACCCTCAGCAGCAGCAGCCGACGCTGGTAATGCAGCAGGTGGCGCTTCTGCGCCTGCCGCTAATGCTGCCTCTGCGCTTGCACCAGCTGATGCAGTGGCGCAGGTCCTGTTAGCTGCGTCATCCAGCAGTAGTGCAGCAGCAGCCGCTGATGCCAAAGCAGCAGCAGGAACTGAGCAGCAGCAAGCAGCAGTGGAAGCCAAATCAGCAGCAGATGCATCCTCTACTGCGGCACTGGCTTCTCTGCTGGCTGGCATGGCAGCTGCAGGCTCATCAGCAGCACCAGCAGGCACTGACGGTGTGTCCAGTACAGCAGCACAGGCGTTGCTGGGATTGCTGGCAGGCAGCGTCTCCGACACGGGACTGGCAGCATCAGGGCTTACGGCCCAGCCTGGTGGGATGTGGTGGCACAAGCAGACCCATCTGCTGACTAGGATGCTTGTGCCCATGTTTCAGGCTACACTGTATAGCCCAGACAACAGTGCCACGTATGTATGGCAAGTCTGTTCATGTGCTGTTGCTTGTGCGAGGCAATTAGGATGTGTGCTGGGAAAGCATGTGTCGTGTGAACATTTGAACTGGGTGCAGAACGGTGTCTATCCACCGTGTTGAATGTGACCTGCCGAATGGAAGACTGAGGAGCCGCGATTGCATAGTCCAATCACTTGAATTTCTTGGAGATGATACCTCCCTGTAAAGACCTAGCAACATGATGGGGCAATTCTGGTTTTTGACTGAACACCATCCAAATTCCCAAAACAACGCGCCATTTCTTTTCGTTGACAGACACGACAGCTTCAGCCTCTGCGATCTTACACTGGGAAGACGACCTTTCTCGAGAAGCTCTCGCAGGGCGATCGTGAAACTTCACGAGCCCCATAGGGCCTTCACGAGCAGTACACGAAGTCGGCCTGATCTTGCTATTTGGCAGGCTACAAGCCGTGTGGTGCCTGGATGAAAGGTTATACTCATCAGCACTGACAATGACCAATCTCCACTATGCCGCCAACAAGACCGCTTGAAAGAAGAAAGACACTATTTTTGTCTTTCATCAGAGCCAAGCAGATGTTTTTTTTTGCGGACCACCACCGCTGCGCACCATCACGCGGCACCCGCCGACACCAACCCAACGCTACGCGCTGCACTCTGACTCAATTGGGGTGCATGTTGGTACGCTTGAAGACACTATTTTTGTCTTTCATCAGAGCCAAGCAGTTTTTATTTGCGGACCACCACCGCTGCGCACCATCACGCGGCACCCGCCGACACCAACCCAACGCTACGCGCTGCACTCTGACTCAATTGGGGTGCATGTTGGTACGCTTGAAGACACTATTTTTGTCTTTCATCAGAGCCAAGCAGATGTTTTTTTTGCGGACCACCACCGCTGCGCACCATCACGCGGCACCCGCCGACACCAACCCAACGCTACGCGCTGCACTCTGACTCAATATTTTTTTTGTTCAGGGTGAGCAAGTTACAAGAGCGGAGTCAACTCTGACTCAATTGGGGTGCATGTTGGTACGCTTGAAGACACTATTTTTGTCTTTCATCAGAGCCAAATAGATGTTTTTTTTGCGGACCACCACCGCTGCGCACCATCACGCGGCACCCGCCGACACCAACCCAACGCTACGCGCTGCACTCTGACTCAATTGGGGTGCATGTTGGTAAGCTTGAAGACACTATTTTTGTCTTTCATCAGAGCCAAGCAGATGTTTTTTTTGCGGACCACCACCGCTGCGCACCATCACGCAGCACCCGCCGACACCAACCAAACGCTACGCGCTGCACTCTGACTCAATTTTTTTTTGTTCAGGGTGAGCAAGTTACAAGAGCGGAGTCAACTCTGACTCAATTGGGGTGCATGTTGGTACGCTTGAAGACACTATTTTTGTCTTTCATCAGAGCCAAACAGATGTTTTTTTTGCGGACCACCACCGCTGCGCACCATCACGCGGCACCCGCCGACACCAACCCAACGCTACGCGCTGCACTCTGACTCAATTGGGGTGCATGTTGGTACGCTTGAAGACACTATTTTTGTCTTTCATCAGAGCCAAACAGATGTTTTTTTTGCGGACCACCACCGCTGCGCACCATCACGCGGCACCCGCCGACACCAACCCAACGCTACGCGCTGCACTCTGACTCAATTGGGGTGCATGTTGGTACGCTTGAAGACACTATTTTTGTCTTTCATCAGAGCCAAGCAGATGTTTTTTTTGCGGACCACCACCGCTGCGCACCATCACGCGGCACCCGCCGACACCAACCCAACGCTACGCGCTGCACTCTGACTCAATTGGGGTGCATGTTGGTACGCTTGAAGACACTATTTTTGTCTTTCATCAGAGCCAAGCAGATGTAAAATTTGCGGACCACCACCGCTGCGCACCATCACGCGGCACCCGCCGACACCAACCCAACGCTACGCGCTGCACTCTGACTCAATTTTTTTTTGTTCAGGGTGAGCAAGTTACAAGAGCGGAGTCAACTCTGACTCAATTGGGGTGCATGTTGGTACGCTTGAAGACACTATTTTTGTCTTTCATCAGAGCCAAGCAGATGTTTTTTTTGCGGACCACCACCGCTGCGCACCATCACGCGGCACCCGCCGACACCAACCCAACGCTACGCGCTGCACTCTGACTCAATTGGGGTGCATGTTGGTACGCTTGAAGACACTATTTTTGTCTTTCATCAGAGCCAAGCAGATGTACAATTTGCGGACCACCACCGCTGCGCACCATCACGCGGCACCCGCCGACACCAACCCAACGCTACGCGCTGCACTCTGACTCAATTGGGGTGCATGTTGGTACGCTTGAAGACACTATTTTTGTCTTTCATCAGAGCCAAGCAGATGTAAAATTTGCGAACCACCACCGCTGCGCACCATCACGCGGCACCCGCCGACACCAACCCAACGCTACGCGCTGCACTCTGACTCAATTTTTTTTTGTTCAGGGTGAGCAAGTTACAAGAGCGGAGTCAACTCTGACTCAATTGGGTGCATGTTGGTACGCTTGAAGACACTATTTTTGTCTTTCATCAGAGCCAAGCAGATGTTTTTTTTGCGGACCACCACCGCTGCGCACCATCACGCGGCACCCGCCGACACCAACCCAACGCTACGCGCTGCACTCTGACTCAATTGGGGTGCATGTTGGTACGCTTGAAGACACTATTTTTGTCTTTCATCAGAGCCAAGCAGATGTTTTTTTTTGCGGACCACCACCGCTGCGCACCATCACGCGGCACCCGCCGACACCAACCAAACGCTACGCGCTGCACTCTGACTCAATTGGGGTGCATGTTGGTACGCTTGAAGACACTATTTTTGTCTTTCATCAGAGCCAAACAGATGTTTTTTTTGCGGACCACCACCGCTGCGCACCATCACGCGGCACCCGCCGACACCAACCCAACGCTACGCGCTGCACTCTGACTCAATTGGGGTGCATGTTGGTACGCTTGAAGACACTATTTTTGTCTTTCATCAGAGCCAAGCAGATGTTTTTTTTGCGGACCACCACCGCTGCGCACCATCACGCGGCACCCGCCGACACCAACCCAACGCTACGCGCTGCACTCTGACTCAATTGGGGTGCATGTTGGTACGCTTGAAGACACTATTTTTGTCTTTCATCAGAGCCAAGCAGATGTAAAATTTGCGGACCACTACCGCTGCGCACCATCACGCGGCACCCGCCGACACCAACCCAACGCTACGCGCTGCACTCTGACTCAATTGGGGTGCATGTTGGTACGCTTGAAGACAATATTTTTGTCTTTCATCAGAGCCAAGCAGATGTTTTTTTTGCGGACCACCACCGCTGCGCACCATCACGCGGCACCCGCCGACACCAACCCAACGCTACACGCTGCACTCTGACTCAATTTTTTTTTTCAGGGTGAGCAAGTTACAAGAGCGGAGTCAACTCTGACTCAATTGGGGTGCATGTTGGTACGCTTGAAGACACTATTTTTGTCTTTCATCAGAGCCAAGCAGATGTAAAATTTGCGGACCACCACCGCTGCGCACCATCACGCGGCACCCGCCGACACCAACCCAACGCTACGCGCTGCACTCTGACTCAATTGGGGTGCATGTTGGTACGCTTGAAGACACTATTTTTGTCTTTCATCAGAGCCAAGCAGATGTTTTTTTTGCGGACCACCAACCCAACGCTACGCGCTGCACTCTGACTCAATTGGGGTGCATGTTGGTACGCTTGAAGACACTATTTTTGTCTTTCATCAGAGCCAAGCAGATGTTTTTTTGCGGACCACCACCGCTGCGCACCATCACGCGGCACCCGCCGACACCAACCCAACGCTACGCGCTGCACTCTGACTCAATTGGGGTGCATGTTGGTACGCTTGAAGACACTATTTTTGTCTTTCATCAGAGCCAAGCAGATGTTTTTTTTGCGGACCACCACCGCTGCGCACCATCACGCGGCACCCGGCGACACCAACCCAACGCTACGCGCTGCACTCTGACTCAATTGGGGTGCATGTTGGTACGCTTGGAGACACTATTTTTGTCTTTCATCAAGCCAAGCAGATGTAAAATTTGCGGACCACCACCGCTGCGCACCATCACGCGGCACCCGCCGACACCAACCCAACGCTACGCGCTGCACTCTGACTCAATTGGGGTGCATGTTGGTACGCTTGAAGACACTATTTTTGTCTTTCATCAGAGCCAAGCAGATGTTTTTTTTGCGGACCACCACCGCTGCGCACCATCACGCGGCACCCGCCGACACCAACCCAACGCTACGCGCTGCACTCTGACTCAATTGGGGTGCATGTTGGTACGCTTGAAGACACTATTTTTGTCTTTCATCAGAGCCAAGCAGATGTTTTTTTGCGGACCACCACCGCTGCGCACCATCACGCGGCACCCGCCGACACCAACCCAACGCTACGCGCTGCACTCTGACTCAATTGGGGTGCATGTTGGTACGCTTGAAGACACTATTTTTGTCTTTCATCAGAGCCAAGCAGATGTTTTTTTTGCGGACCACCACCGCTGCGCACCATCACGCGGCACCCGCCGACACCAACCCAACGCTACGCGCTGCACTCTGACTCAATTGGGGTGCATGTTGGTACGCTTGAAGACACTATTTTTGTCTTTCATCAGAGCCAAGCAGATGTTTTTTTTTGCGGACCACCACCGCTGCGCACCATCACGCGGCACCCGCCGACACCAACCCAACGCTACGCGCTGCACTCTGACTCAATTGGGGTGCATGTTGGTACGCTTGAAGACACTATTTTTGTCTTTCATCAGAGCCAAGCAGATGTTTTTTTTGCGGACCACCACCGCTGCGCACAATCACGCGGCACCCGCCGACACCAACCCAACGCTACGTGCTGCACTCTGACTCAATTGGGGTGCATGTTGGTACGCTTGAAGACACTATTTTTGTCTTTCATCAGAGCCAAGCAGATGTTTTTTTGCGGACCACCACCGCTGCGCACCATCACGCGGCACCCGCCGACACCAACCCAACGCTACGCGCTGCACTCTGACTCAATTGGGGTGCATGTTGGTACGCTTGAAGACACTATTTTTGTCTTTCATCAGAGCCAAGCAGATGTTTTTTTTGCGGACCACCACCGCTGCGCACCATCACGCGGCACCCGCCGACACCAACCCAACGCTACGCGCTGCACTCTGACTCAATTGGGGTGCATGTTGGTACGCTTGAAGACACTATTTTTGTCTTTCATCAAGCCAAGCAGATGTAAAATTTGCGGACCACCACCGCTGCGCACCATCACGCGGCACCCGCCGACACCAACCCAACGCTACGCGCTGCACTCTGACTCAATTGGGGTGCATGTTGGTACGCTTGAAGACACTATTTTTATCTTTCATCAGAGCCAAGCAGATGTTAATTTGCGGACCACCACCGCTGCGCACCATCACGCGGCACCCGCCGACACCAACCCAACGCTACGCGCTGCACTCTGGCTCAATTTTTTTTTGTTCAGGGTGAGCAAGTTACAAGAGCGGAGTCAACTCTGACTCAATTGGGGTGCATGTTGGTACGCTTGAAGACACTATTTTTGTCTTTCATCAGAGCCAAACAGATGTAAAATTTGCGGACCACCACCGCTGCGCACCATCACGCGGCACCCGCCGACACCAACCCAACGCTACGCGCTGCACTCTGACTCAATTGGGGTGCATGTTGGTACGCTTGAAGACACTATTTTTGTCTTTCATCAGAGCCAAGCAGATGTTTTTTTTGCGGACCACCACCGCTGCGCACCATCACGCGGCACCCGCCGACACCAACCAAACGCTACGCGCTGCACTCTGACTCAATTGGGGTGCATGTTGGTACGCTTGAAGACACTATTTTTGTCTTTCATCAGAGCCAAACAGATGTTTTTTTTGCGGACCACCACCGCTGCGCACCATCACGCGGCACCCGCCGACACCAACCCAACGCTACGCGCTGCACTCTGACTCAATTGGGGTGCATGTTGGTACGCTTGAAGACACTATTTTTGTCTTTCATCAGAGCCAAGCAGATGTTTTTTTGCGGACCACCACCGCTGCGCACCATCACGCGGCACCCGCCGACACCAACCCAACGCTACGCGCTGCACTCTGACTCAATTGGGGTGCATGTTGGTACGCTTGAAGACACTATTTTTTTTTTTTTTTTTTTTTTTTGGAAGTGATCACACTATTTTGTCTTTCATCAGAGCCAAGCAGATGTTTTTTTTGCGGACCACCACCGCTGCGCACCATCACGCGGCACCCGCCGACACCCACCCAACGCTACGCGCTGCACTCTGACTCAATTTTTTTTGTTCAGGGTGAGCAAGTTACAAGAGCGGAGTCAACTCTGACTCAATTGGGGTGCATGTTGGTACGCTTGAAGACACTATTTTTGTCTTTCATCAGAGCCAAGCAGATGTAAAATTTGCGGACCACCACCGCTGCGCACCATCATGCGGCACCCGCCGACACCAACCCAACGCTACGCGCTGCACTCTGACTCAATTGGGGTGCATGTTGGTACGCTTGAAGACACTATTTTTGTCTTTCATCAGAGCCAAGCAGATGTTTTTTTTGCGGACCACCACCGCTGCGCACCATCACGCGGCACCCGCCGACACCAACCCAACGCTACGCGCTGCACTCTGACTCAATTGGGGTGCATGTTGGTACGCTTGAAGACACTATTTTTGTCTTTCATCAGAGCCAAGCAGATGTTTTTTTGCGGACCACCACCGCTGCGCACCATCACGCGGCACCCGCCGACACCAACCCAACGCTACGCGCTGCACTCTGACTCAATTGGGGTGCATGTTGGTACGCTTGAAGACACTATTTTTGTCTTTCATCAGAGCCAAGCAGATGTTTTTTTTGCGGACCACCACCGCTGCGCACCATCACGCGGCACCCGCCGACACCAACCCAACGCTACGCGCTGCACTCTGACTCAATTTTTTTTGTTCAGGGTGAGCAAGTTACAAGAGCGGAGTCAACTCTGACTCAATTGGGGTGCATGTTGGTACGCTTGAAGACACTATTTTTGTCTTTCATCAGAGCCAAGCAGATGCAAAATTTGCGGACCACCACCGCTGCGCACCATCACGCGGCACCCGCCGACACCAACCCAACGCTACGCGCTGCACTCTGACTCAATTGGGGTGCATGTTGGTACGCTTGAAGACACTATTTTTGTCTTTCATCAGAGCCAAGCAGATGTTTTTTTTGCGGACCACCACCGCTGCGCACCATCACGCGGCACCCGCCGACACCAACCCAACGCTACGCGCTGCACTCTGACTCAATTGGGGTGCATGTTGGTACGCTTGAAGACACTATTTTTGTCTTTCATCAGAGCCAAGCAGATGTTTTTTTTGCGGACCACCACCGCTGCGCACCATCACGCGGCACCCGCCGACACCAACCCAACGCTACGCGCTGCACTCTGACTCAATTGGGGTGCATGTTGGTACGCTTGAAGACACTATTTTTGTCTTTCATCAGAGCCAAGCAGATGTTTTTTTGCGGACCACCACCGCTGCGCACCATCACGCGGCACCCGGCGACACCAACCCAACGCTACGCGCTGCACTCTGACTCAATTGGGGTGCATGTTGGTACGCTTGGAGACACTATTTTTGTCTTTCATCAAAGCCAAGCAGATGTAAAATTTGCGGACCACCACCGCTGCGCACCATCACGCGGCACCCGCCGACACCAACCCAACGCTACGCGCTGCACTCTGACTCAATTGGGGTGCATGTTGGTACGCTTGAAGACACTATTTTTGTCTTTCATCAGAGCCAAACAGATGTTTTTTTGCGGACCACCACCGCTGCGCACCATCACGCGGCACCCGCCGACACCAACCCAACGCTACGCGCTGCACTCTGACTCAATTGGGGTGCATGTTGGTACGCTTGAAGACACTATTTTTGTCTTTCATCAGAGCCAAGCAGATGTTTTTTTTGCGGACCACCACCGCTGCGCACCATCACGCGGCACCCGCCGACACCAACCCAAACGCTACGCGCTGCACTCTGACTCAATTGGGGTGCATGTTGGTACGCTTGAAGACACTATTTTTGTCTTTCATCAGAGCCAAGCAGATGTTTTTTTTGCGGACCACCACCGCTGCGCACCATCACGCGGCACCCGCCGACACCAACCAACGCTACGCGCTGCACTCTGACTCAATTGGGGTGCATGTTGGTACGCTTGAAGACACTATTTTTGTCTTTCATCAGAGCCAAGCAGATGTTTTTTTGCGGACCACCACCGCTGCGCACCATCACGCGGCACCCGCCGACACCAACCCAACGCTACGCGCTGCACTCTGACTCAATTGGGGTGCATGTTGGTACGCTTGAAGACACTATTTTTGTCTTTCATCAGAGCCAAGCAGATGTTTTTTTTGCGGACCACCACCGCTGCGCACCATCACGCGGCACCCGCCGACACCAACCCAACGCTACGCGCTGCACTCTGACTCAATTTTTTTTGTTCAGGGTGAGCAAGTTACAAGAGCGGAGTCAACTCTGACTCAATGGGGTGCATGTTGGTACGCTTGAAGACACTATTTTTGTCTTTCATCAGAGCCAAGCAGATGTAAAATTTGCGGACCACCACCGCTGCGCACCATCATGCGGCACCCGCCGACACCAACCCAACGCTACGCGCTGCACTCTGACTCAATTGGGGTGCATGTTGGTACGCTTGAAGACACTATTTTGTCTTTCATCAGAGCCAAGCAGATGTTTTTTTTGCGGACCACCACCGCTGCGCACCATCACGCGGCACCCGCCGACACCAACCCAACGCTACGCGCTGCACTCTGACTCAATTGGGGTGCATGTTGGTACGCTTGAAGACACTATTTTTGTCTTTCATCAGAGCCAAGCAGATGTTTTTTTGCGGACCACCACCGCTGCGCACCATCACGCGGCACCCGCCGACACCAACCCAACGCTACGCGCTGCACTCTGACTCAATTGGGGTGCATGTTGGTACGCTTGAAGACACTATTTTGTCTTTCATCAGAGCCAAGCAGATGTTTTTTTGCGGACCACCACCGCTGCGCACCATCACGCGGCACCCGCCGACACCAACCCAACGCTACGCGCTGCACTCTGACTCATTTTTTTTTGTTCAGGGTGAGCAAGTTACAAGAGCGGAGTCAACTCTGACTCAATTGGGGTGCATGTTGGTACGCTTGAAGACACTATTTTTGTCTTTCATCAGAGCCAAGCAGATGTTTTTTTTGCGGACCACCACCGCTGCGCACCATCACGCGGCACCCGCCGACACCAACCCAACGCTACGCGCTGCACTCTGACTCAATTGGGGTGCATGTTGGTACGCTTGAAGACACTATTTTTGTCTTTCATCAGAGC
>VIIQ02000729.1:0-10844 GCA_007449985.2 Desmodesmus armatus
CTGACTCATTGGGGTGCATGTTGGTACGCTTGAAGACACTATTTTTGTCTTTCATCAGAGCCAAGCAGATGTTTTTTTTGCGGACCACCACCGCTGCGCACCATCACGCGGCACCCGCCGACACCAACCCAACGCTACGCGCTGCACTCTGACTCAATTGGGGTGCATGTTGGTACGCTTGAAGACACTATTTTTGTCTTTCATCAGAGCCAAGCAGATGTTTTTTTGCGGACCACCACCGCTGCGCACCATCACGCGGCACCCGCCGACACCAACCCAACGCTACGCGCTGCACTCTGACTCAATTGGGGTGCATGTTGGTACGCTTGAAGACACTATTTTTGTCTTTCATCAGAGCCAAGCAGATGTTTTTTTGCGGACCACCACCGCTGCGCACCATCACGCGGCACCCGCCGACACCAACCCAACGCTACGCGCTGCACTCTGACTCAATTGGGGTGCATGTTGGTACGCTTGAAGACACTATTTTTGTCTTTCATCAGAGCCAAGCAGATGTTTTTTTTGCGGACCACCACCGCTGCGCACCATCACGCGGCACCCGCCGACACCAACCCAACGCTACGCGCTGCACTCTGACTCAATTTTTTTTGTTCAGGGTGAGCAAGTTACAAGAGCGGAGTCAACTCTGACTCAATTGGGTGCATGTTGGTACGCTTGAAGACACTATTTTTGTCTTTCATCAGAGCCAAGCAGATGTAAAATTTGCGGACCACCACCGCTGCGCACCATCACGCGGCACCCGCCGACACCAACCCAACGCTACGCGCTGCACTCTGACTCAATTGGGGTGCATGTTGGTACGCTTGAAGACACTATTTTTGTCTTTCATCAGAGCCAAGCAGATGTTTTTTTTGCGGACCACCACCGCTGCGCACCATCACGCGGCACCGCCGACACCAACCCAACGCTACGCGCTGCACTCTGACTCAATTGGGGTGCATGTTGGTACGCTTGAAGACACTATTTTTGTCTTTCATCAGAGCCAAGCAGATGTTTTTTTTGCGGACCACCACCGCTGCGCACCATCACGCGGCACCCGCCGACACCAACCCAACGCTACGCGCTGCACTCTGACTCAATTGGGGTGCATGTTGGTACGCTTGAAGACACTATTTTTGTCTTTCATCAGAGCCAACAGATGTTTTTTTTGCGGACCACCACCGCTGCGCACCATCACGCGGCACCCGCCGACACCAACCCCACGCTACGCGCTGCACTCTGACTCAATTGGGTGCATGTTGGTACGCTTGAAGACACTATTTTTGTCTTTCATCAGAGCCAAGCAGAGTTTTTTTGCGGACCACCACCGCTGCGCACCATCACGCGGCACCCGCCGACACCAACCCAACGCTACGCGCTGCACTCTGACTCAATTGGGGTGCATGTTGGTACGCTTGAAGACACTATTTTTGTCTTTCATCAGAGCCAAGCAGATGTTTTTTTTGCGGACCACCACCGCTGCGCACCATCACGCGGCACCCGCCGACACCAACCCAACGCTACGCGCTGCACTCTGACTCAATTGAGGTGACAATTGTTGTTGGTACGCTTGAAGACACTATTTTTGTCTTTCATCAGAGCCAAGCAGATGTAAAATTGCGGACCACCACCGCTGCGCACCATCATGCGGCACCCGCCGACACCAACCCAACGCTACGCGCTGCACTCTGACTCAATTGGGGTGCATGTTGGTACGCTTGAAGACACTATTTTTGTCTTTCATCAGAGCCAAGCAGATGTTTTTTTTGCGGACCACCACCGCTGCGCACCATCACGCGGCACCCGCCGACACCAACCCAACGCTACGCGCTGCACTCTGACTCAATTGGGGTGCATGTTGGTACGCTTGAAGACACTATTTTTGTCTTTCATCAGAGCCAAGCAGATGTTTTTTTGCGGACCACCACCGCTGCGCGCACCATCACGCGGCACCCGCCGACACCACCCAACGCTACGCGCTGCACTCTGACTCAATTGGGGTGCATGTTGGTACGCTTGAAGACACTATTTTTGTCTTTCATCAGAGCCAAGCAGATGTTTTTTTTGCGGACCACCACCGCTGCGCACCATCACGCGGCACCCGCCGACACCACCCAACGCTACGCGCTGCACTCTGACTCAATTTTTTTTTGTTCAGGGTGAGCAAGTTACAAGAGCGGAGTCAACTCTGACTCAATTGGGGTGCATGTTGGTACGCTTGAAGACACTATTTTTGTCTTTCATCAGAGCCAAGCAGATGTAAATTTGCGGACCACCACCGCTGCGCACCATCACGCGGCACCCGCCGACACCAACCCAACGCTACGCGCTGCACTCTGACTCAATTGGGGTGCATGTTGGTACGCTTGAAGACACTATTTTTGTCTTTCATCAGAGCCAAGCAGATGTTTTTTTTTGCGGACCACCACCGCTGCGCACCATCACGCGGACCCGACGACCACCACACCAACCAACGCTACGCGCTGCACTCTGACTCAATGGGGTGCATGTTGGTACGCTTGAAGACACTATTTTTGTCTTTCGTCAGAGCCAAGCAGATGTTTTTTTTGCGGACCACCACCGCTGCGCACCATCACCGGCACCCGGCTGGCAATGCTGCTGCTCCTGCTGAGGGCCAGCACAGCTGTTTGGCGCAATTCGGCACGTGAGCGGGACAGATTTTGGTATCAAAAAAGCGTTCCAGCGCTCACATGGGCCAGAGGAAGGGCCAGTTCGTTTGCCATCAGTTGTTGAGCCTCTAAACCTGATGCAACATGGTCCCATGCTTCAGCGTCCATGTGAGCACCCCCGACTGCTGGCCATCATCCACAGCTGTTCGACAGTCTACTAAGTGCTAATTCGAAGCATATCGTCTGCCAAGTAGCCGGGCAACTGACAGACAAGCAGCAAGATGGTTCTCCCAGTGGCTATGATGGACTTCAGCGTGTATCGTCCACCAGAGGAATACAAACTGAACCATGATGCCGGCATCGTGAACGCAGCCAAGTGGAGCGTGAGTCTGTCTGGCAGCACAACTTGCTCATCTGCAGACGCACTTCTCAGCGCCCTGCGGGGCTCGGAGTGTGTTGCAAATTGATGGCAGGATTTGGATGGTGCTTTAGAAGGTTGCAGTGCCGCATGCAGCTCAAGCTGCCAACTTACGAAGCCGAGCAGCACAAGATGCAGCCGAGAGCAGCGCCTGCAGCAGCATGCAGCTTGAGAACTATGCTGACACGTGTTGTTTGCTCCTGCAGATGTTTGTGGAGAACGCACAGTTCCAGGTCAGTGGTCGCGCAACAGCCTGCCTGCCTGGGCGCCAGCCTGTCTGTCGCTCGCTCTGGGCCGATACGTGCAGCCAGCAGCAATCCGACGCTGGTTTTGACGTCTTGCACACAGATGGTCTGATCAAAACAATGATTGCGTCTTCTTTGCTGCCCTGCAGCTCAAAGTGGTGGAGAAGAGTGGTCTGAACAGGGACGGCACCTTCCTGCCCCCAGCCATCCACCCCTCCTTTGCCAAGGAGCCCCAGTATGACATGAAGACAGCCATGGTGGAGGCAGAAATGGTGATGGGCGGTGTCGTGGCCGATGTCCTGGAGAAGACAGGTGCGCCTGGTGACAGGGGTTATCTTCTGCTGCTGCTGCTGCTCTGCTGCTGCATTTTGTTGGGGCGGCGGGAGCGCCAGTTACCTGGGCTGCCACATGCAGACATGAAGCAGCAGCTCATGGTGTCATGTGGGTGTTGCTTGCAGGCATCAAGCCCGAGCAGGTGGACATCCTCATCACAAACTGCAGCATCTTCTGCCCCACCCAGTCTGGCGTCCATGCTGATCAACAAGTTCAAGTTCCGCCGCGACATTCAGTCATACAACCTGGGTGGTATGGGCTGCAGTATCGGTGTGATTGCCATCGGGTTGGTGCGCGATATGCTGCAGGTGCGACAACAGCAGATCGTTGCGACTGGGAACATGGGTTCACACCCAGCAGTTTGCGGGGTGCAGTTGAAAATACAGAGATGTTATTTGCAATATTTCGCGCTGTGTGCAGCAGGGCACAGCTTTCCTCGCGCTGACCTGGCCCAGCAGCAGGGTGGTACTGCAGCCAACTGTCGCCCACGTTGTGACCACAGGAGGCCCACAGCTGTGCAGGCAGTGGTACTACGCGATGTACCTTGTCCAACAATGCATAGGGATGCACAAGGACTCTCAATAAGCAGCCATGTGACTGTTCGCTGCTTCTGCTGCCTACTGTTGTCTGCTGCTGCTGTCTGCAGGCACACCCCAACAGCATTGCACTGTTTGTCCCGCAGAGATCACCACATACTGCTTCTATCCCGGAAAGGTGAAGGACTACCTTGTGGCCAATGCCATCTTCCGCATGGGTGGTGCTGGTATCATGATGACCAACAAGCCTGCTCTGATCAGGCAGAGCAAGTACCAGCTGATGCACTCAGTGCGCATCCACACAGGCCAGGATGATGCAGCCTACAGGTATGCAAGCAGCTGCCTCCGCTATCTGGCAAGATGCTGGGCAGCCTGCAGTTCATCTTGTATGGCAGTAGCAACAGGTAGCGTCCATGCAGCAGGGAAGGACCTCAAGCCCGCACCGTAATCACATGCTGTGATGCAGGGCAAAGTGGGTTTAGTGGGGCTGCACCTTGCAGTGTCAACAGGTTCAAAAGTCTCTGGGCGCTGCGTCACAGGTGGGGCATGATATTCTGTCTGCTTGCTGTCATCTGTCTTGCAGGTGCATCAGCTGGGTCCTGACCCAGAGGGTGTGAATGGCGTCTTCCTGGGCAAGGATGTGCCCCTGCAGGTACAGCCTTGCACAGCTTGCACAGCTTTTGACAGCAGTGTGCTTTAGGAGCGGCAACTTGGCAAGACAGCTGGGGCAACTGCCAGCTTTGCCAATATGCATCCCTCGTACAGTCCAGGCACCACCTTGAGCAGTCCATCACACCAGAGCAGCGCAACCGCACGCAGTTGGTATGCAGCACCTGCACGCAGCTGGGCTAAGTCACGTTGCTCCTGATCATGCCTGCAGGCTGGTATCATGCTGGAGGCTGTCATCAAGGCCATCACACCCAAGATCATGACCTGGAGCCAGTACGCAGAGGCAGCCTACTTCATGTACCAGAAGAAGGTCATGAAGAACCCAGCATACAAGCGCTACATGCCAGACTACACAAAGTGCATGGAGCACTTTGCGCTGCACGCAGGTGAGCTCACGAGTTAGCGCCTGCTTGGCTTAAAAAGGGTGCAAGGTCTCAGCCTGGACACGGTTTGCATCCACACCGCACAGCACAGCACATCCACATCAGACAGCTGTGCAACTGCAGCTGCACGGACTCTGCAGTTGGCAGGATTGGTGATCCTGCAGCACCAACACGCACACGCTGGGTCACTGTCTGCCAGACCCTTGTGTCCGTGGCTGCTGACTCCCATTGCTGTGTCATGCACTGTATGCTGCAGGCGGCTATGCTGTGCTGAAGGGCATCCAGAAGGGCATGAACCTGCCCGATGAGGCCGTCATTCCCAGCTTCGCCTCCCTGCGTGACATGGGCAACACCAGCAGCAGCACCACCTGGTACACCATCGCATACCTGGAGAGCCAGCACCAGGTCAAGAAGGGGCAGCAGATCATGCAGGTGCGGTTGACATACACACGTTTGCCTAGACGTCCTGTAGTGCAAGTAGCCGGGGGTCTGTGAGTTTTCATGCTGGGGTGTGTCATCTGACAACATACAAGCATGTCTCGTTTCTCGCTCGGTGCAGCTTGCAGGCACAACTGACAGGCATGCTGCCCCTCCACCTTGTGCAGCAAACTTGTGATGCTGGGCGCTCAATTGCTCTCCTCCCATCCCCTGTGTCCTGCCCTGCTTGTCACCAGGTTGGTGCCGGTGGCGGCATGAAGGGTGGTGTCAACATCTGGAAGGCGCTCAAGGACAACGACGAGATTCACCCAGCATGGATGCACTGTGCGGGCCGCCCCTACAGGTGTGTTGACATTGAAACTGCACGAGCCCTGGTGTATTTGGTGGTGCTTGCAGCACCTTCATCTGAATATGGCAGACAGGCACCAATTTGCCAGCCTGTGTTTGGCACTCGGTGTTTGTAGCCAAAATTGCTTAATTGTCTGCAGACTGCTGCAGTCCCATGCCACAGCCAGGCAAGCAAATTGGCAGCTGTGATTGCATTCACATCTCTTTGGCCACACATCAGGCTTGCAACTGACTGCTGTGTGCTGCCTGCTCCCCCCCTCAGGGACGAGGACCTGCCCCGCCGCATCAACGAGAAGGCTGATGCCAAGACCAAGGCACAGCTGGCCATTGCTGAGGCTGAGGCCACGACAGATGGCAGCAAGTCCGCCATCCAGCGCGCCATTGAGATCCAGGCGAACGCTGAGAGCCAGGAGCTGGGTGTGGCAGCATTGTAAGCAGTGCTGCTGCCCAACACCGCCACATGCGAATGCAGTCACAGCCTACACACAGCGACATTTCGCAAGTGTGCCTGTACATGTGTGCTGGACTGTCCATTTGCTCGTGAGTGCAGTCAGGGCTGGCCCAGCTTTGCCTGCTGCAGCACCGGCTGCATGGCCGAGCGGCAGCCGGTAGCGGGATTCTCAGGCTTCCTGCAGCAGGCGCAGGTGATCGTACAGCTGTGTAGTTGAGTATAGTGGGTCTATCGAGAGGGTATGTCCATAACCTGATTTGGGCTTGCAGGTGTGTGTGTGTGCTGTTTGTGTTGAGTGACTGTTCTGCTGCATGAGTGTTTGTCGGGGATTGTAAGCCCCGGCCTGCGCTTTTCTTGCATGCTGGGTTGCTGGCCTTGCTGCAGATTGACAAGGGGCTTGGGATACTGCCGCGCCTGTGCGCGCGCACTTGTGGTGCACAGGCATTTCACCACAGCCCGGCTGCACTGCCCCTGCATAGTCAATCAGCAGCGCCAGGGGCAACCCACGCCCAGCATGGCAGCATGTAGTATAAAGCAGCAAGCAAAGGCATGGGATGCATGCTGCTGCACAAGCAGTCTTGTGCCTGAACTGGGGGCTGGGCATCCCGACACTGCCTGGTGTGCACGTCTAGCTGTGTGCGCATGCCAACGGCGGCGGGTGTTGTGGGGCTGGGGAAGGTATTACTGTGTTGGCGCAGCTTTGTGGACGCAACTAGCAGTGGTGATTGTACGCAGAGCAGCACATGCTCTTGTGGAGGGTCGCTTGTCAGGGCACTGGGCACGGCAGATTGTGCTGGTGGTCAGAGTTGGCACACTCCTGTGCACACTGCAGTGATGATTGACAAGCATGCCTGCATGTGAGGTAGAATAGTGGATGGCTGCTGTTTGGTATGGGTGAGTACTTAGGGATGGTGTGGGAGGTTCAAGGCATTTACAGGGACACCACCACACTGTGAGTACACGCACGCGTGGCCCAGCTGAAGCTCGGCGCAGGACACATAGTCACAGCTGGGGGCCAGGGCCGAAGGCTGCTTCTGCTGCTGTGATCAGTCTCTCAGCCACAACAGCTCACGATGTGTGCCTTGTGCTCACTTTATGTTTGGTGATCACGCTGTCTTTGCCCAGCACACGCTCCTATTGTTTGAATGTTTGTTTGCTGCTGCCGGCACAGCACGTGCGTGCCAGATGGCTAATTTGTTTTGGGTGCTGCATGCACAGTGCCTTGTGATGTCCCTTGACTTGCATGGTGGAAGCTGGGCTCTGGACTGGCACCCCACAGTGATCCGGCATGACTTTGGCAAAATTCCATCAAACATGGATCTGACTTGTGTGTGCTGGCCGTGCACACTATCCGACGCACCGACACACATGACCCCTCGACGCAATGACACATTGACAGTGATCAATGCTGACCAGGCGGCTGTTGGTTGGCTGTCGGGCTGTGCCTGGCGAGCTCACCTCAAGGCCATTGTTGTTTGCTACTGCACTTACATTACTCACAGTATGTGACTGACATCACCTTGTGACCCATCAACCTACGGCAGCCAGGGGATTGCCCATGTGCAGGGTATGAACTGGTTGCTGTACAACGCAGCGACTGTTGACTTTGTGGCATGTCTTGCCTTGGGTAAAGTAGTGCATGGTTGGCCAGAGCGATGTAATATTCTCTTGGGTGCCCTTATGTTGGCGTAAATGCATCCAAAGGTGTGGGCAGTCTTGCCTTACCCAACCAGGTCAGGCTGCAGCTGTGCGGGGCATATGCATATGCATGTTGGCTGAGGGGCGGTGCAAGCAAGTGCATCAGATCACCAAAGACAGGCTGGTAATGATTGTTGGTGCTGATCGGAGCTTTTGGCATGACATGGGCACAAACACCTGGGGCACTGCACTGGGTTTACCACATAGGGACCTGGGGTTACTGCATCTATGTAGGAGCAACAGATTACATACAACGCAAAAAGCTCTGTGCAGCAGTCACAGCAGGAATGCAATCGCGTTCTCTGCTGAAGGTGCACCGCGTCAGCCTTTCAACCACACCTCACGATTGGCCCAAATCAACAAATGTCAGACACGTCTGAATTCTAATTGCACGTGGAACGGATCACATCCGTGAGTCGGCACCACGTGCAACAGCAACTTGATGATACAGCTACTGTGCCTGTGGACCCTCGTCCTGTTCTCCACAGTAGCAGGTGGCAAGGCTGCAGTGAATAGCCCCATCGTGACCAGAGCGGTAGAGGTGCATGATGCGCATGATGGCTTTCCCTCCATGTTGTTGGGCAGCAGCGGTGCTGTTTCAACACAGGCTGGCTTGCGCTCCAGTGGTGTCAAGTTCCTTGTAAACAGCACAGCAAATGGCCATGCAAAGCGGCACAGGCAGTATGTCACACCAGCTGGGTACAACGACACAGAGAATGGGACGCTGGCAGAGACTCTCAACCTCCCCGCTGAAAGGGGCGGACTGAAGTTGTCCCGCTGGGTGATCTGCTCCTGGGTGGTTGCCAACATCTCAGCAGCAGATGCCGTTAGGAACCGCGACAATGTGTTCTTGGAGCGCATTCCTGAGCTGCTGAGATCAGTACAGAACCTAGCCCCAAGCCAGGTGCGTGTGCGGCGGGGGGGGGGGGGGGGGGGGGGGGAGTGGGTGGAGAGAGGAACCCTTCAGTGGCATATTCTCTAACCAGCACCTGGCTAGGTGTCACGGCTTAACCTGAACCAATGTGCAACGGCACTAGAAGGCGTACGTAGGTCAAGACACTGCATGTCAGTTTGCTGGCACAAGTGGTGCATACGTGTGTGATCACCCACAGCATTGCCCAGGCCTCTTCTGCATGCTACGAACCCCTCAAGTCTTTGTGTCTGCCGTGTATCTGCAGGTTTATGCTGTTGCCGCAGCCAACATTTCGCTAGGCTTCACCCTCACTGGTGTGTCCAAAGGCAGCATCACACCAGCAGCAGAAGATGCACTGGAGCGGGCAGCATCAGATATGGCAGGTGTGTTGACACACTCTTGACTTGCAATCTGCGTCTTCAACTAAGCAGGGCAGTATGTGTGTTGAGGGATTCTTGACTTGCAACCAGCCCTTTCAACTCCGATGTAAGGCTTCTGCCTGCAGGGAAGTACGTGTGTTGACACATGACTTGCAACCACCAGCTTTGGGGTGTGTCTGTGTGTGGCGGAATGGTATTCAGCCTTCACAGCAGGTCCTGTGTGCGCACACCCCGGAGTGGCGCAAAGCTGAGCCCAGCATCCTCAAAGATACAAAGCAAAGCTGTATAACGTCCATTGATGCAGTCCATGTGTGGTGTGCTGGTGAGTGGTCTCACAGCAACACAAGCACCAGAATGCATCACACATGTGATTTGTGTTTGTGTTGTTGTTGCAGGCGGCTACAGCACACACCTGATCAGAGTATCCACAACTCCACCAGATCAGGCTACAGGGGGAGGCCTTGTGGCCTTTGAGGGCGCTGTGCAGGACACACCACCAGCACCAGCAGACGTCATTACGCGGGGAAAGGACTTGAGGCAGTCAGAAGCAGCTGCAACAGGAGCAGCAGCAGCAGGCCGGCGGCGGCGGCTGACCGGCGTGCAACAGCGGGCACGGTTGGCAGACTACCTGGTGAATGCGGGAGGATTTGCAGCTGCTGTGCTGCCGCGCCGCCTCTTGGTAGCGCCGCAAGCAGCAGCAACGCCAGCACAAGCCGCACCAGCAGCAGCAGCGGCCCCCGCAGTCAAGGCAGGGGCTGCAGCTGCTGCAAGCAGCCAGGTGGATGCGTCCCTATGTGGCTGACATACAAGCACGTGCGCCTGCCAACACCACCAACTCCTCCTGGTAGGTCCCGCAGCAGCGTCTGACAGTCTGTACCCCTGCAACCAGATGCATCCCGGCCATTGCAGTGTACTGCAAGATGCAGCGCTTTGCTACAACGGGGCAGAAAGGCGGCGCTCACAAAATCATACCTCACGCACACGCACCCAGTCTCTCAGAGCTGCGCTCAGCACAGCGCAAGCAAGCGAAGGGTGTCCTCTTAGCTAGGACAAACATAGATATCTATATTCAACCACAATCACACCTTGCCTGACTGCACGGGGCTATTGCTTCTGCCCGCTGCTCCCCCTGCAGAGCTCTGCCACAGCTGCAACGTCACGCCCTCAGTGGCTTTTTGATTTGACTTTGCCCCCCAGCCTTGTGGCATGGAAGTCAAGGCAGCACTGGTGGCTGCTGGGGTGAAAGTTGATGAGGAGGCCTACTCGCAAGTGCTGGCCGTGCCACCGTCTGTGAGTACCGACACGTAGCTGCCTTCATACCAGCAGCTGCAACGCTTGTATTGCACCGCGTGCCTCTCTGTCCTTTTGTTGAAGTTTTCTCCGGGGGGGGGGGGGGGGGGGG